>CAOJBJ010558000.1:0-15831 GCA_948291685.1 Euphorbia celastroides | reverse complement strand
TCTCAAGTCAAATAACCAAAAAAACACCTTTCACCTGCATTAAGTTTAGTCCAAATATAAAAATCATGACATGTTCCCTGAACCCTTCTCTGGTTACATTTTTAGGGTTTTCTTAATTGACCCGTAACAATTTAATTAAGTGGCGACTCCTAAACACCAGGCTTCATAAGAGGTCTAACTTGGTTTAAAACTAGTGAGCATGCGCATTGCATCGAATCGTCAAGTTCACAACAACAGGTACTATATTTTCTAACCAAGTGGGGTATTCCACAACTTCTAAGAAGTTTTCCCTAATCTTCTTAACAACTTCTTCCTTAACCTTTTCAGCCCATTCAGGTCATAGCCTTCTCAATTTCTATTTGACGGGTCGAATATTTGAATCAGTGGGAATCTGATGTTCCGTAATTTTTCGGTTCATCCCGGGCATATCTTCGTAAGACCAAGCGAAAGCCTTCATTTGTTCTTTCAGCATTTTTTTCAAATCTCTCTCTTGCTCGACAGACAACTCACTAGAAATGAATACCATTTTCGGGTTTATTTCATTGTTCAAGTTGATCTCTTTGGTCAATGCATCTGAAATGTTAAAATTGCAAGATGAATGCAGTGCTAAACATGCAGAAATGTTAGTAAAAACATTACACAAATAAGCTAAATCATTCATATTATTAGGGAGCCAAAGGATCATCTACAAAGTCCTCCTCGAACAGTGATGTACTTCGATCAGGACATCCTCTCCATTATTGTCATTGATAGTAGTTACTTCACCTTCAGTTGAGCACAATTCATCCTTAGATAGGGTGAATTGGGCTACACGAGCTACTTGCTCGAGGGGATCAACAACCTTATCCTTACCTTTCCCGATGAGGGTAAGTAAGGGAGTTTTGATTGGTAGAGCCATCCATAGGCTGGGGACGAACCCTAAGTGGTTCCCCGGTGTAGGGTTCAACTGACATATACTCCTCCAATGAGTTTTGCGGGGAGTATTGACTCTGGAATAGATCCATGAAGTAGCTCCAAAAGTCTTTCTGGGATGCAGACAGATTTTGGCACCACGTCTCAGATTCTCTTTTGAGCGTGAGTTTAAAGAAGCCCATCCAGTATCCGTCAGGCACATTTCTACTGTTCATTTCATATAAACCTTATGATATGTTTCTTAGAAACGGGGGCCCGTCATAGATAAGATTTGTAGGAAGATCAAACACAATGTTGAATTGAGTTCTACGAGCAGCCACCGTTACTCAAACTTTGGACCATATAGATTTCTTGTGATCATTACCACCTTTTCTAATGGTGTTGAGTTGAAAGGCAACTGATTCAGAAGGATCCTTTGAGAAATGCTTGAGGAATGCCTTTTCCATTTCAGGCCATATCCATTTTTCCACCATGGTAAGGTCTCTTGTCCAATCTGGGATGGGTTTATCAACAGTTAAGAAAAAGAGATGAGGCTATGTTGCTCAGTGTAAGTTCCACAAGAGCATAATGGTCGTAAAATAGAGCATGAGGATTAGTTGTTCCATCATGAGCCAGGATTCTCAATAAGGCAGTATCACAAGGGAGAGCATTGTTGTGTTTCTCATACTCTTGGCAATCGAGAATTTTAGGCAGGATAAACTTACCCCAGTCTTCGGTTATCTTTGTGAGTCTATCCTCTAATTCTTGGGCAGTTTTCTCTTTAGGCTCCCAATAGCTATCGAAGGGATCTTCCCCACCCAAATCACCATTCATTACCTTAATTTGTTGAAGAACAAACTTCTCAAAGAGTTGGTCATCTATCTGGATTGCATAAACCCTTCTTCTAGGTGGCGGCTTTTTCTCTGTTTAGACTCCTCGGTAGAGACATATCTTTCAAATCTAGGATCATACTCTAGATTGTCGACGAAATCATAAGAGGCGGGATCCACTATCCCACTATAATTTGAGGAATAATCGCTGTCAGAGATAGAATCACTATCGTTTGAGGATGAGGTGATATCTACGTACTCCTCAGATTCTGAATCATCTTAGCTAACTATGATGATCTGTTCAGGCTCACGATGATCTTCCGGCTGGAATTCTCAATTATCTGAGGAAGAAGCTCATCTCACAAAGTGATATCCCTCGTTTCCTTGGTTATGGGAAAAGGAAGATTGGGAATTTGCAGGATCAGCTGGTGTGGCTGGTTCATAAACTGGACTTGGCACCCTATATTGGTAGTACATAAGCAAGAAGGTTTCCTCGAGCAAATCCCAATTGGCCTTAAATTCTTTGGAGAGAGACTTATACCACTCATACGCTTCTCCCCTTAAGTTGATTGAAAAGTACCACATAAAGTCTTGACGTGGCACCAATGCTGCATACATTAACTCTCGAAAGGTAGCCAAGAATTGGCTAGGGTAGGAATTTCCCCAATAACAAAGATGTACAGGAAGGGCTAGAATTATGGGTGCAGGCGGTTGTTGTTGGTTACCCATGGAGAATTTTTGACCACCCGCAAGATTCTGTGGTTCTGATGACTGATCATCTTCATTGAGTAATTGGACAAGATTAATGAGAAAATCATCTTCATCAACATCTTGAGTCATCTGGTTGAAAGAAACTTGTGTTTTTGAGGGGGCAGTTGAAGCTTTATCGGAACAAAAGGGAAATTCCTCCAACATTCGATTAGCAATATGAACTCAATCATTCACTTATTCTATAGACTGCGAAAAATACCAACTAAGGGCTCTTTCTCGGAGGAACCATGGGATGATATTGGGGAATTTGTAGAGATCTATTCCATTCTTATCAACAAATGGATATAGCTTCAGGAAGAAATCAAAGGCTGGTGTTTCCCCGTCAAACTTTAAGTCTGGCGGAATGACCAAGTTATCCAGATAGTTTTCAATCACTCTTTTGTAGTAGTCCGTGACATTCATCTTTTCATCAAAGAGCCCATTACAATTCTGAGAATTGAACATGTCCTTTATCTAGTTGTGCCACTTTTAAAGGATGATAGAGGAATTTTGCAATTCTTCCCGGGACTTGATCGAGGCGAACGGCTGCTTGTTTCCAAACCTTCAAGGGAAACACAAAGTCAGCACTCGTGCCCCACCGATCTTGCTACACACAATGAAGATGATGTATGAAAGCTTGGACATCCCAAGCAGATTCTTTTCCCTATGCTTCACAAGGCTCAATGCGGGGAAAATTACCTCAATTAACATACTTGGACCCAAGACACTAAATAAAAGAAGAAAGGAAAAAGGCTATTTGAAGTTTTGGCTGGTGGTCGAAGATTTTGGTAATTGTTATTACTGAAAAGAAGTGACCCTTGCGGTCGATCATTTGGTCATTATGTCTCGTTGACAGAAGAATGGCATGTTGTGGCTAGAAACAATGGTCATTCAGGAACGACTAACATTACGCATCACTGGGCAGAAAGGTGGCACGCTATGGCCGGAAACAATGGTCATTCAGGGAATGACTTAACATTACGCCTCACTAGGTAGAAGGGTGGAACTCTTTGGCCGAAAACAATGGTCACTCAGGGAATGACTAACATTACACCTCACGGGGTAGAAGGGTGGCACGTTGTGGCCGGAAACAAAGGTCACACAGGGAATGACTAACATTACCCCTTGCTGGGAAAAACTGACTCTAGGGTTGAATTGGTGGTCACCCTTGGGGTGTCGACATTTGTGGGGACATTACCGTGTAAAGGAAGGTTTTGTGTGTTTCTATATTTGAAAAGATAAAATAAGAATAGGGAACAATTTTGGTCATTTCGGGGAAATACCAATGAGTTTATTTCAACGAATGGGATTGTTTCAATACAGTTTAGAGATCAGGTAATTTGAGGGATTCCTTTACAATGAGGAATTTGAAAGAATAACGTATATTGACAATGGAATTAGTCGGGGTCATCGAGGAGATGCCTGCGATGCCCCTTTGGTTGAAGGAAGCCTCTGTTCTTCTGTCAACCTAAGGTCTGGGGTATATCCCTTTTTGGCCTTTTGAAGCATAGGGAAGAAAACAATCTTGACATGCAATATTAAGCATTGCTACATAAATATGTGATTAGCATGCACACACAACATGGGTTATGAACAGATCAATCAATACATTACAATACCCTACACAAGGAACAACATTAGAGCTGCACAGGGAACAAAGTCAGAGCGTCACGCTCTTTTCATTTCCTCCAACTTTATTCCTCCCTTATTGTCCTAGGGAACAGGCTCCTAAGAGTCCTCACCAATGTTCACTATGTTTTAGGTAAACCTAGGGGAAGTTACTAGGGCTTTTCTATATGCAAGTGGTCACATAGATTTCTTTGAATTCGAGAGTAGGGTAAGGGTACAATGTACCTCCAGCTAATTGGACCCTTGAGACATTAGCATGTCGTAAGTGATCCTTTCACTGTTAGATATACCTGACGCCGATGACCTTGGTAGGTAAAAGCGAGCCGGTAAGTGTACGCAAGGTGTTTACATAGACTTGCGTCCTTGAGAAATTGACATATCCATGCAACACCAAGCCTATGTAAACAATAATAGAGGGGCATAACGAGCATTAGCAGCCCGGGAAGGCAATGGGGACCTTCATGTAATATGCAGATGCAATCAATTTACTATCTTTAATGAGGTATTTTACGGGGTATCACTTAGATCGATGTCATTTTCTCCATTTTACGAAAAAATAGTTTTTGAAAAGCTTTTTTCAAAAATCAGTTTTTGAGTCCCCAATGGAGTTGCCATTTCTGTGGGTGGGTAAACCTTCTCTTCCACTCCCCTAAGCTGGTCGGTCTTTGGGAGTTACCAAAAACTTGTGCGGGCGAGAAAAGGTTTGAAAAGAATTTACTACCACGGACCTGGAGGGCGGACAGGGGTTTCCTGTCACGGTATATTCTCATAGCGAGAGGGAGATCTTGCATCAAAATCGAGCCTATGCCCCAGATATCGAGGTCTTAATATCTCATATCTCGCATTAAAAGACACTAGGTCGCCTATGATATGCCAAAAAATTTGGTTTTAAAAGAAAGCGAAAAACCAATCGCTTAATAGCGAATCGTTTTCATAAATACAGTTTAGAGTCGCCACCTGGTTCAGCTCACAACCAGGAATTTATAGAGAAACAGGTTTGCGCAAATGGTTTACTCAAGACATCGATCCAACATTAGCAGTGACATACCATAAAATAATTCACATTAGTGTGTATACCTAGGGTATATTTTATTACATGCTTTCTTTATATAATAATATACCTTACATAATTTAACTAGTATATGGTTCGAACATACTTACAGAGTATCCTTGCGTTTGTTCATAATAAAGAATTCCAAAATCATGAACATATGCTTTATGATGCAATCAATCAATGCAACAAAGTTGGGCTTAGCAGCCAGGAACCCTCAGTTTACCTTTCCTTGTGGTTGGGTTTTTCCGATGGGCCGGTTTGGGACCGATTGTGTGATTCTTGATAGGACTTTGGAAGCACTCCGGGTTGATTTTTAATGATAACCAAGTAAGATTGGATCTTTAGTTCGACAGAGTTCCGACTAGGATCGGAGGTTTGAGAGACAATCCCAAGCTATAGGAAGCTATAGAAGGTTATAGGTTGTGAAATCTCTAGGAATTTCGGTAGAGTTTTGGGGGGAATTGTTATAGAAATGGTTCGGAATCGGATCCCTGACTATCCGAACAATGGTTTGCCCGAGGTGCGGGGCTTTAGGTGAAGTCAGTCGATGCCCAAGTACTAGGGTCTTTCGACTGCTACGGGATCGGTTTTCTGAGGGAACGACTCGATCGGAATGCCTAGAATGGCTTTGGAATGGCTTAAAAAGCTTAGAAAGGCTTAGAAAAATGTCATCAAACATGAATTGATGCTTGAGAGGTGGTTTAAGGTGTTTTGAGGTGTGTTGGATGTTGAGACATGTGTTAGAATGGTGAGGGGAGAGGCCTTTTTATAGGCATCTCGAGGTGTCAATCTTGCCGATCGGCTAGTTACACCATAGGCAGAAACTAGCTGATCGACCAGTTTACACCTATGTGTAGACAAGGTGCAATCTAGCCGATCGGCTAGTTTACACCTTCTAGAAGATTACACATGGCAATCTTCCAAAGGGTCAACTAGCCGTCAAATGTACAGGACCTTTGACTTTCTTGGAAAACTCTTTCGGGGAGAATTTTGTACAGTTGTCAGGTTTCGGGATTTTTCGGGTTTAGAGGTTTTGGGAGATTTCCGGTTTTTTGGAATCAAGGCTTTGAAACATTTGGATGGAATCAAGGTTCCAGAAATTTCTGGAACTTTTGGGAATTCTAGGGTTTTGGGCATTATGGAGTCAAGGCTCGAGGATCATTTGGACATTACGGAGTCAGGGCTCCAGGATCATTTGGACATTATGGAGTCAGGGTTTAAGATCATTTCGGAATTAGGGTTCCAGACATTTCAGAGTCAAGGCTCCAGGATCATTTGGAATCGGGGTTCCAGACATTTGGGAGTCTAAGCTCCAGGGCTCCAAACATTACGGAGTCAAAGCTTTCAAGTTCTCGAATGTACAATCAGTCTTTTGCCGGCTCCACTGGAATTTTGCCCATACCTAGAAATAGGTTAAACATTCATCATTGGGTGGGGTGGACAGTGCTCACAGGCAGTAGAGAAGATACGACCCCAACTCAAATTCCTACAATCCGGGATAGCGAGATAACCAAAACTTCAGCTATGGGGTGCACAATCAGAATTTTCTCCAATGTCGAGACCACTAGGTTTCCAACCCACACAACCCAAACCAGCAACTTCATCTTTGGAATACAAGATGGCGACATTGGCTTCGAACAACATTGAATTCTAGCAAAACATGATGCAATTTCAACAAAGAACAGATACGAGTATTTGAAACCTTGAGAATCCAGTGAGCCAAATCGCTACCTCCGTGAGTAAGTTGGAAACCTATGGTAAACTTCCGTCTCAAACTGAAATTAATCCAAACAAATTGTTTGTGCTATAAATCTTCATGGGAAAGAACTTATTGATGATAAATATGAAAACGTCACTATTAATTTGGACCCGGAGTAAACAAACATGATGACTTAATTTTAAATTTGACAAAAACTTCAGAGAAGGATTTAAGTATTAGTGGTAACAAGGAATTGGAATCTAAAGCTACAGAACCCATAGTCATTTCGCCTCCTTTTCCGGAAAGATTTTCAAAATCTAAGAAGGAGAACGAGATTTTTGGTAAAATGGAGATAAATATTCCATTCCTTGATGCCATTAAACAAATTTCCAAATATGCCAAATTTCTTAAGTGTTTGTGTTTTAACAAAAAGAGGTTGAAGGGTAATGAGCAAATAAAGGTTGGGGAAAATGTTTCTACTATTTTGAAGAGAAAGTATCCTGAAAAGTGCAAGGACCAAGGTATGTTTTCTATCCCATGTAAGATAGGTAATGTGAAGATTAATTATGCTATGTGTGATTTAGGGGCAGCAATCAATGTCATTATAGGACTTTACAGACTAACCCATTAAATCAAACCAATGTAGCCCTTCGATTTACCGACGGGTCCGCTGTCTATCCTGAAGGAGTTTTAGATAATGTTCTTGTCCAAGTTGACCATTTAATATTTCTCGCTAATTTTTATGTCTTGGAAATGAATAATAAGGGTCTTTCTGATTCTCATGATTTATTTCTTGGTAGACCTTTTCTTGTTACTGCAGGTGCAAAAATTGATGTTCGCTTGGGTACTTTATCCATGGAATATTATGATGAACTTGTAAAGTTCAACATATGTGATGCTTTGAAACATTCTGATAATTTTCCAATTGTGTGTGTTATAGGTTCTCATGATTCTTTTGGTGCAAGATTCAAAAGGGCTAAAAATGGTATATGTGAGAATTTTGAAAACTATAAGGAAACCGATAAAATTATTCGTGATTATGCAGCCCTTTACATGAATCAGTTTCAAGTGGGCCAAAAAGTTTCTTTACATAATTCAAGATTCAAAATATATTTAGGAAGATTGCACTCTTGGTGGAAGGAGATAATTTTTGTTGTTACTAATGTCTTTTCTCATGGTGTAGTAGAGGTTAAAAGTTTGGAAACAGGCAAAGATTTCAGGGTGAATGAGTTTCGTCTCAAATTATGTGATGAAAGTTTCCAAACAATGAGCTGTGATGATTACAGTTTTTTCAAATCGAGCTCCGAGCCGTGACGAGGCAGTGGCAATGTCGGGCAGATGACATTAAACAGTTGCGCTACTTGGAGGCAGCCCAGAGTTGAGCGTGACTCACGCTTAACACAACACTATTTAGTTTTTAGTTTTGAGTTTTAGTTTTTGTTTTATTTATTTTGTTTTACTGTTTATCTTCAACAATTAAGGAATAAAATTTTTGTAGGAGCCTTGTTGTGTTTTAATGGAGCTATTCGTTGATTTCAAGTTTCATAACTAAGGAGGTGGGGCCAAGCTGAGTTGACACACGTTGATTGTGGCAATTATACAAGTGTGGGGAAGATGAACCCATTTACCCTTATCAAGCCCAAACCCATATCCTATAACCCATGTTCCACACCCATTTACCCAAACCAATCCCTAATTACCCAACCCGTTTCCCACTCTCACTCACACACTAGCCGTCACCTCCACTCTCACAACTCTCACAAATTACCAAAACCTAGCTTCACACCACCCACCGCTATTAACTCCTCACCGCCGGCGAATCCATGGCACGCACCAAGAACCCAAGTCGCCAAGCCCCACCGCCGGTGTTCCTTCACCATCAATTGCTAACCGCCGTCTGTCCTACATCTCGGCCTATCTCTCCAGTCGCCATTCATTCACCTGCCATTTTCTCACCAGTTCAGAGACTCCTTTATCTCCGACCAGCATTTCAGCACCGACCAGAATCACCACCACTCTCCGTCGGCCAAGCTGCTAGCCGTTGTTTCTCCACCGCCAGCCACAACCCTTTATTGACCTAGAAGCTAAGCTAGATGGGTTTATTTTCAAGGTAATTCTTCTCAAATTCTCAATTTTTAATTTTTCGAATTTATTCATTTAGGCACTTTAGAAGCATAAGGACTTGATCGACTATTTGAGAGCATATTTTCTCTTGACCTGATGTTGCCTTGTTAGAAGAATTTGATTGATGAAATTGTTTGGAGTCTTGTTTTAGTTCTTGAAATGAGTTAACTGAGGTTCATAGTTTGAATTGTTTGCCTCTATTCATGTTGAAAGTTTCTTATTAAGCATAATATGTTTTTTGATCACTTTGGGTTTAGAGTTGGTGTTTCAATTGCTTCAAAACAATATGTGGAACAAAGTTATCTTACTTGAGTCCTTAAATGCTGAATCTTTTGATGATTATTTGATTAGCATAAGTGGTTGCCTATGTGAATGGATGATTTGGGTTATTAGGTTATTGATTTTAGGAACATAAAGGGGAATCAACAATATTTGGTGACTTCAGGTTAATTTATGATTTTAGGTTATATATTATTTTTTCATCAACGGATGCTTTCAGGGAACCTAACTAACATGAGGCTAGTTACATAAGACCAAGCAAGTCCATTTGTTTTCCATCTTGTAGGGCTAGTCGACGTTTGTTCCTTTCACCATCAACTTGTGGAATAATTAAACATTTCTATTGGGCAGAATGACAAATATCATCCCACTAATAGCTTTGAACCCTTTGCCAGCAGGGACACAGACAACCCCATGATTCTTCTGCACTTCCGCGTATATTCGTTCCTTGTCCTTTGCTTTTACATTTCTTTATCACATAATTGAGGAAAATTATGATTTTAAGTGTGGGGAGGGAGCTTTTGGTTTTTGTCGGGATGTTACCTGCTGATTTTGCTGAAATTTGCTGCTATGTTTGCTGGTTATTCTTGCCTAAAATTTGTGAAATTTACTGTTTTCTTGGTTTCAAATTGTGTTTCAAACTATGTTTTCTACTGTCCTTTTCTGTTTCAACTTTATCTCTTCAGAAGTTTGTGAAAATTGTGGAAATTTTGTTGTTTTCTTCACTGATTCTTCATTGCCTATTTCTTCTCAAAGTGTTTTTCAAAAAGTCTTCTGTTATAAAGCAATTTAATTAACTTGTGAACTCCATGGAAAGTTGTTTGTTTGGTTGAAATGCATGAAGTAACACCGGTCTTTAATTTTCACTTGGGATATTTTTCAAATTAAAATTTACACACTCAAGTTTGGCCAAATGACCTACTTTTTTGTGAGCTTTCATAACACATTCCCTTGTTGAGTGGACCACCATATGTGTAGGCATCCTTATTGCACTACTGAGAGGTTTCTAGGAAGATTAAGGCATTCTTTTCTTTCACCACCATTTTGAGCTATTATTCATCTTCATCGACTCTTATTTTCTCACTGGGAACCATGTTCTTCTTCACTCTTGCATTGTTTTGTTAGGTTGCCCTTGTTTCAAATTCTGGATTTCAAGTGTTTTCTTTATTACTTTCTCACTTTATTTTCATATCCTTCATTTTCATCTTCGTGTTTGTTTGTGATTCTTGATTGTCTCTCATTTTGTTCTTCATTATGTTCTTGAGAGTGCCAACCTAATTGGGAAGCCCTTCTTTCTTCAATAAAAGTCCGTCCTTCGTTCTCATCACAAGGTTCTAACCTTCATTGAAAATTAACCCCATTTTCTCTTCCAAGTAAACTGTTTATATTTGAGATCACTTTCTCTTTTTAATTGCTCATTATTAGTTAGCTTTCCTTCTCATTCTCATAAAAAGGAAAAAAAAAGTGAAAATCAGAAAAACAGAAAAAAAAGAAAGGGGGAAATGGTACAACAATCTCTAGGTAAGTGGTTTAATTTTCATTTTGTGTATAGGGAGTTAAGAGTTGGGTTCCAAAAAAAAAGTTTGAACTTTGTCATTCATGAAATTCCTTGTTTCTCCATCTTAGTTTCCTTGTTTAATTGTGTGTTGCTTCTTATTCATTATTCATCTCTCTGTTCATAAAAAAAAGAAAAAAAAGGAAAAAAATCAGTCCGGTGAGGGGCAATACCCGAAAGGGGCATTTCACTCAAAAATTTAGGACAAAAAAATAAAAAATAAAAAAAATAAAATTTCCAGAATTTTCAACCTTGTTTTCCCATTTTTTCTGTGCATTTAGGTGATTTTTGCATCATTGATCTCACTTAACATGGTTCCTTAGCTTAAAAAAGCCCCTTTTGACTAATATTTTTGATAGTGGAATCAGTGATAGACCTTGGTATGATGTTAGGAGTGTTCTCTTTCTATTCCTTAAACACTTGAGCGATGGAGTGATGGCCTTGTGAGATGCCACTTGGTGGGTATTCTTTTTGGGATTGGTTACTTTGTTTTGAAAATCTTAAAAAAACTATTTTGAAGATTGAACACGAAGTGAAAAGTATGTTTTGGGTTTGTGGTATGATTAGTGGTAGGAGTTCTATGATTAATTCGATTGCGCTTCTGTGTTTTTCGTTCTAATGTTTCTTTGTGTTTTTTTTATTCTTTAAGTTTTGCCTCATGTTTTTCTTGTTTTCCCAAGTGCTTCTTTTGTTTCTCTTTTTTTTCCCATATGTTTTTTCTAAAATTGTTTTTGTTTTGTTCTTTTTGGCATTGAGTTAGTGTTGAGTTAATCTTTGTTGCATGGTGGCTCTTTGTTGATTATTTGCTTGAGGACAAACAAAAAGGAAAGTGTGGGGCGATTTGATGTTGCACATAAAATGCATATATTTGGTATATATTCTGGTTAATTTTGGACTTGAATGTCATTGAATTGGATGTATTTATGATGTTTTACAGGTTTTTGATGCTTGTTGGACTGTATCTTGCATTTGGAACTATTTTGTTATGATTTGGAGTTGTGTTTGAGCAAAATCGCATGATGCTCTAGAGTCCAGACTAGTTGCAGCAAACAGACCTGTGGAGCTGCGGGATTTGCAGATATTTTGGCTGATTTGGATATTCTCGAAGATTATCTTTCCAATTCTGTTGAAGACATTCAAATCTTATCTTTAGGATTTTGAATCAATTATCTTAGCTCTTTAGGAGTCTCTTTTCATTAATTACACTTTGTAATTAAGTGGGAAACAATTTCCTTCTTATTTAGCTTAGATTGCCCTTTTTGTTAGTTGTATTTTTCCAGCGTTAAACGAACTTTTGTAAGCTGGTATTATGGGCAGAGAATGTGATTTTGGATGTTTGGAGAAGCTCTCAATACAATTTCAGTTTTGGTTATTCAAATCATGAGTAGCTAAATCTCTTATTCTTTTGGTTAAGGAATCGTCTTGAGGCTAGTTTGTAATCATTAGACTAGATTGTAATCGTCTCGATTTTCAGTTTTCAATCAATTCCTGTAATATTTCTCCACTATTATCTTTTGATTTCTTCAATCCAGCCAATAGGTGTTTTCAAAAGGTTAATATACTATCATTCTCAACAAGTTAATGTTATCATAACAAGTTGGAAGATTTGTGACAAACGATTTCTTATTAAAGTTTTTCGCGGTTTTGATTGAATTAATTCAAACAATTCATGTTATCATAATTACATGAATTAAAATTGGTTCTTGATGTTTAAAGCCTTTCCAAAACTAAATCTTGTTAGCGATTTCTATAAGTGCGTTTCGAAATTGTGGATTTCGAATTTGCTAACTTATTTGAATTCCGTTTTTTGAAGAACTTAATCGTGCTATCTCATGATTAAAAAAAATTAACTGATAAATTGAGAAAACTCATCTTTTATGCATGTGATCGATTATACCTAGCCGAAAGCATCCTTAATCGAAAGAGCTTTTAAACATATATTTTCAATTCTCTTAGAATTTCAGTTTAGTTTAATTTTAGTTTCAAACAATCAACTTTCTCAAACCCCCCTTCATTTATTTTTATTGCATTTTTCTAGTTGTTTTCAGGTAAAATTGATTACAAAGTCCCTGTGGAGACGATCCCGCTTGCCGCTTCTGCAAATATTTTTTGTTTTAGTGTCGAACGGTTCTTTAATTATTTTTATCGGATTCGACGCCCATCAAATTTTGGCACCGTTGTCGGGGACTTTGTACTAATTGATTTTGTTTGTTGATGACTATGACTGATTGCGGAAAGTATAAACTCTACGATCCCGAAATTGAATAGACTGCTCGCCAATTGAGAAAAATTATCGAGCAACAATAACAAGTGACCTAGTCAGCCCCAAGATGAACGATATGATTCAAGAAGAAGAGGTTGATATGACTGACAATCGCACTTTCCATGAGTTAGAAGTTCGAAGACCTAAAGTTCCCCCTTTTTGCATCAATTACCCTGAAGCACATGCCAACTTCGAGTTGAAATCGGGGATGATCCATCACTTACCAAAGTACCATGGGATTGACAGCAAAGATCCGAAAAGCATTTGAAAGCATTCTATGCCGTGTGCGCTGGAATGAAATCTCAAGGAGTTGACCTTAACCAAATTTTACTTCGTGCTTTTCAATTCTCATTATAGGATTTTGCTAAGGAATGGTGGTTGAATATCCCTCCATGTACTTTTGCAATTTGGGCTGATCTCAAAACGGTGTTTCTGAAGAAATATTTTCCCGCCGGGAGAGCCATTGCACTTCAAGGGGAAATCACAAATATCAAGCGAAAGGAGGATGAAAACTTCTGCAAATACTGGGAGAGATTCCAGAAGTTCGTAGAAGCGTGTCTAAACCATGATATTTTGGAAAAGGGGTTGATTGAATACTTCTAGAGAGGGCTGATCCCTTTAGAGAAGAGATTTGTCGATTGCTCTTGCAATAGGACACTCATAGACACGACCCCCGCTGAAGCTAGGTGAATAATTGCAAAGATGGCTTCTAGTTCTCAATATTTTGATGACCCGCATGAAATCGAAACAAGATGAGTGAATGAGGTAAAGATCACTTCAATTGAAACTCAATTAAAAGATCTCACCTATTTGGTTAAGTCTTTACAGGCTGGAAGTTGCAACACAACAACCGTGTGTGAGTTATGTTCAGTTTTGGGGAATGTGGCAGATCATTGCCCCACATTTTATGGCGAACAGGTGAACACCATTACTGGATTCAATGGGTAGTGTGGGTGGGTGAACCTTCTGTTACCCTCACCTCAGTCGGTCGGTCATTCGGAGTTGCCAAAAACTTATGCGGGCGATAAAAGGTTTGAAAAGGATTACTACCACAGACCTGGAGGGTGGATATGGATTTCCTGTCATGGCACATTCTCACAGCGGGAGGGAGATCTTGCATCATAATCGAGTATGTGGCCAAGATATCAAAGTCTATATACCTCGTATCTCGTATTAAAAGACACTGGGCCGACTATGATATGCCAAAACATTTGGTTTTAAAAGAGAGCGGATAATCCATCGCTTAATAGAGAATCGTTTTCATAAATACAGTTTGGAGTCGTCATTTGGTTCAACTCACAACCAGGAATTTACAAAGAAACAGGTTCGCACAAAAGGTTTACTCATGACATCGATCCAACATTAGCAGTGACATACCATAAAATAACTCACATTAGTGTGTATACTTAGGGTATATTCTATTACATGCTTTCTTTATATAACAATATACCTTGCGTAATTAATAATGTATAGTTTGGACATACTTATAGAGTATCCTTGTGTTTGTTCATAATAAAGAAATCCAGAATTACGAACATTTGCTTTATGATGCAATCAATCAATGCAATAAAGTTGGGCTTAGCAGTCAGGAACCCACAATTTACCTTTCCTTGTGGTTGAGTTTTTCCGATGGGCCGGTTTGGGACTGATTGTGTGATGATTTGGAGGACTTCGGTAGCACTCAGGGTTGAATTTTGATGATAACCGAGTAATATTGAGTCTTTACTTCGACAAAGTTCCAACTAGGATCGGAGGTTTGAGAGACAATCCCAAGCTATAGGAAGTTATAGAAGGGTATAGGGTGTGAAATCTCTGGGAATTTTGGTAGAGTTTTGGGGGGAATTGGTATAGAAATGGTTTGGAATTGGATACTTGACTATCCTAACAATGGGTTGCCCGATGTGCGGGGCTTGAGGTGAAGCCAGTTGATGCCCAAGTACCAGGGTCTTTCGACAGCTTCGGGATCGATTTCCTGAGAGAAAGACTCGATCGAAATGCCTAGAATGGCTTTGGAATGGCTCAGAAAGCTTAGAAAGGCTTAGAAGAGGCTTAGAATGTCATCAAACTCGAATTGATGCTTGAGAGGTGGTTTGAGGTGTTTTGAGGTGTGTTGGATGTTGAGAGATGTGTTGGAATTGTGAGGGGAGAGGCCTTTTTATAGGCATCTCGGGGTGTCAATCTAGTCGATCGACTAGTTACACCATAGGCTGAAACTAGCCAATCAGCCATTTTACACGTATGTGTAGACTAGGTGCAATCGAGTTGATCAGCTAGTTTACACCTTCTAGAAGATGACACATGGCGGTCATCCAAAGGGTCAACTAGCCATCAAATGTACAAGACTTTTGACTTTCTGTAAAAACTCTTTCGGGAGAATTTTGTACAGTTGTCAAGTTTTCTGGATTTTTCGTGTTTAGGGTTTTTTGGAATCAAGGTTTTGAAACATTTGGATGGAATCAAGGTTCCGAACATTTCTGGAATTTTTGAGAATTCTAAGGTTTTGGACATTACTCAGTTAGGACTCTAGGATCATTTGGACATTATGGAGTCAGGGCTTCAGGATTATTTGGACATTACAGAGTTGGGGCTCCAAGATCATTTTGGAATCAGGGTTCTGGATATTTCGGAGTCAGGGCTCCAGGATAATTTGGAATCGGGTTTCTAGACATTTTTTAGTCTAAGCTCCAGGGTTTTGTACGTTCTGGAGTCAAGGCTCCAAACATTATGTAGTCAAAGCTCCCGAGTTCTCGGATGCAT
>CAOJBJ010557891.1:0-13417 GCA_948291685.1 Euphorbia celastroides | reverse complement strand
TACCTCCTGCATATGGAATTGTCTCAGAATCTCAATGTGAAGATTCCTCATGTCTTCATGGATAGATTTCTGAAACGAATCAAGAGTTTCATCGAGAGTTCTCTGGAAAAGCTGAAGTGTAAAGGAACTTCCCTGCACTGTGTCAGCCTTACTTGCTTTCGACACCCCTCCCTACCATAATCAACCAAAACAGTCAGTATTTCAAGTGACAGCAAAACTTAGTTGTCTTCAAATACAAAGTAACTGTTTCTCAAACCAAAGTAATGTTCATACATTTATAGCAGGGATAGTTCCTGGTTCTGCTGCAGACAATGTGTCAGACCTAGACATAAAATTACCTAGAACCTCATCCCGGGTTTCAGCTCCTGTCTTTTTCAGTTTGGGAGAACCCCCAGAGAGGGATATGCTATCACTTAAAGAGGCAGTTGTGCTTATCCTCTCAGCAAAACTTGAGGGCTTTCGAGGGGGGAACAAACCAGGCATGTCAGCATTTGCAGGTCCCACTATGCTTTTAGTACCTGGAGACTGAGACACTGAACCGAAAGAAACATGTTGTGAAAACCCTATTGAAGTTTGTTGACTTAACAAAACCTCTCTTGGGCGCAGATTTGAGTAATTAGAGTGTGTTAAGGAGATCATCACTGGTTGACTTGTTGAAGATGACGAATCTTGTAGACCAGAAAACATGGACCCTGATGTCAAACTGCCAAATGAAGGTAAGTTAAGTGGTTGGCGTAAGTGTGCATATTTATCAGATAATCTCTCGCCACCCCATGCTTCTGGAGGAGTAATGGAGGATTCTTCAGTTTTTGAAGCTGGGCTAGGAGTAGATCCACCTAGCAAAGGAAAAGAAGCTCTGGTCTCATCCTGCACAAATTTGGACAAAACATACATGAATAAGAATTGTGTGAAGATGTGAATTCATTATAATTCATTCATTGGGAAAAATACATGCCACTTGGCTCATACAGGTTAATCAATGACTTATAAGACCAATTATTTCCATAGATCTTACATCTATTTCATCAAAGAACAAAAACGCAAGCCACCTCATAAGATGTCAAGGTTGAAAGTTCTGCAGCTCAAAAAATATGGCAGCATTTAGAGGTGATAAAAGCTAAGCATGTGAATTTTTATACTATCTGCAAACACGGAGTTAAACAATTGGATGTTGAATTTTCCAATACAGCGTAAAGTTGAATACTAAAGCCGCACTGAACCAGAGTTGCATCATCAAAATTAAAAATAGCACAAATGAACAAGTAAATATTTCCTCAAATGCTGATATATTTCTTTCCCTAAGTCTACAAACTCTCAGATCATATCAACGATAATAGATAATTAAATTTGGACCTTTCTAGAAGCGGAGCTGGAATTCCGATCAAATTTTGGATGGTCATTTGTCCCATCTTCTTCACGAGGAAAATTCCTCAAAGATGAAGGAAATAAAGATGATGGCTTCTTATCAAACAAATGAATATCTTTATTTGATCCGTCGCTATGACCCCACAGCCTATCAAGTGAAGGTGTAACAGGCTGGACCTCAACAAGTGGAGAGAACACTTCCATATCATCCTTAAAGGAACGAGGGGCATGCAACCTTGACAATGCTCCGCTTGGCCATAAGGGACTTCGATATGGAGTTCCTTCCTCTGGAGATAGATTGAGTGCACTTGATGCCAATGCACTACTAGTTGATGTAAGAGATGATGCATCTGCAGAAAGACGGGCAGTATTACGAGAACCTGAAACCACATTTGACACTGAAACACTTGATGATGTCGAGGAGGGAAGTGGATCAGGCATAAGAATGGAATCTTCAACTGCGCCTCCCAAAAGAGCTGTCTCATCAGTACAGTTGCTCTTGTTGACAACAACTGGTTTTGATCTTTGCCAGCATAAGCTTGTAACAGCCTGATTTCATGGTAACTACTGTTAGTAAGTACTTGAAAGTAGAGTATTTGCAATTCAATGATTTCATACAAGTCAAAACTCATGGTTGGCATTCAAAAGGCTGTATCACCAGCAACTCGAAGGACAAGGAACCATTAGTTACTAGGGATTATCATTATTAGACAACAGCACCGTATCCCGAACAATGAGTATATCTTCTGAACTACTATTGCACTCATTAGTCACCTGAGTTACACTGTACAAGTCGGTTGTCAGTTAAACTAATACAATGGCTCAGATGACAGCGATGAATAGATACTTGAGAAAAATGAAGTATGGAAAAACAGAAACTCATTGCAGTCACATAGAGAGACATGAAAAAATCAAACAGAAATGAAGCAAAAATTTAAAATATCTACCTCAGAACCGCTATAGGCACGAAGAACAGTAAAAGGCTGTGGTTTTCCACGAACATCATAAAACACCACACGACCATTGCTACTTCCAGCTGCCAGAATCCAGCCATCATCTCTGAATGCCATGGAGGAGAATGGTGCCTCATAAGATATGCAAGATGAGGCTTTTCTAGACCCTGAGTCATAAGTGTACAACTTTTTGTCCAGTCCAACACTAGCTATTACCTGTATGAGAAACATGTTTGAAATAGAACAACAGTGAGCTAATATATCACCAACTAACATCTACTAATAATAGCTGTCACTATTATTAGGCATATAAGTAATTCAATTTTTTCTCTTCATATGATCCCTTAGGGGAAAAGAGGAAACACTGCATCTCAATTAATTAAAAATAAGACCTTGTCATTTGACGGAGAGAAGCTAATACCAGCTGTTGGGGCAGAATGCTGCTTTGACCAAGACACCTATAAAAGAGAAAAGTTCATAGTTATTTTGCTAAAATGAAATAGTCCAATAGTCACATACAACTGCAGGAAAGAAACCAAAACAGAATAAAATATTATAGTTTTGACACAAAATCTAGAAAACAGGTAGAAAGTATATGTAGATTTATAAAAGGATGAAGTGATCAATTGTTAACAACTTCATGAAAGTGAGAAGGTCTGGAATACAGAACCGTTCCTATAAATAAATCCTAACTTCCTGGGCAGGCACCTAATGTTTCTGCAACAATCAGGTAAAATAGAAGCAAATACAGGATATCCCTTTTGTTTTCCTGATATCTTCATATCATTGTGTCTTTTTTCTTGTTACAGTGCACTCTCATTGCAATAATAACACATTATTTCCCAGTGCAGTGCTTGGATCCATGTCTAAATTTCCTCACAAGCTTGAGATCCTTAGACATGATATTTCCATTGATTCATCAAATAATTGTTCAACCATATATAGTAAATGCATGTAAGCAGCAAAGTTTCAAAACCTTTGGGCTGCGGCCAGTTGTATCCCACAGATGTACAGTCCCATCATCACCTGCAGTCACCAAGAGGTGCCGACTAATCCTTGAATAGTCAAGAACCCGTAATACCTGGTCTTGAAGTCCAACAACGTTAAAATTAGCTTGAAATTCTGAATGCTTTTAAGCAACAGAAGCCACAATAGAAGAATATTGTGAAAATAAACTAAACAACCTGTGCATTAGGGTCCTTGAGTTCTGCTGCTCTGGCACCAGATGCAAGGTTGTGAAAAATTAGATCCCCATTAACACTTATAGAAGCCAAATGCTCATCTTTGCAATTGTACAAAACACCAGTAATTGTACTGGTATGACCTTTTAACCATTTAATACACCGCTTCCTTTGTAGATCCCATATCCTCACAACCTGACCACTTCCCCCAGAGCATATATATCTTGATCCCTTATTACTAAAGCTTATAGATGATATAGATTCCTGCAAATCAAAACATAATAAAACAATAAGTTTATCAAGACATCATGCCTGCTCATAGCATGAAATTAGAATATCAGCCATTCAATGCAACGAAGACTGTTTAGAAAATTAGCAAACACTTCACGACAAAAAGAAAAAGTTAAGAAGTAACTTTCAAATGCCAGATAGTGAAGCATGCAATACAAAAAGCAATATTCATTATACATTTTCAATACACTTTTAAATTAATCAAACTATATTGCGCACACTATGTTCCATGTTCAACCCCAAACAAATCGAATCCATCATAGTTGAAGTATGAAAAAGTGATGTACTAGAATAGAAAGCTTATTACAGCCTTCCTTTACCAGTAGACTCGGAATTGAATAACATAATGTTTATATGTGGCCACATATGATGAAATTTTCCCGATGAGACCGATCAATCATAGATGTTACACAGGCACATGGTGGGCACCTCAAGCAAGACCCGAGGTCTCATGTCTCAATATAAACAGGCTAAGCGAGGTTGTGTACCACGGGCATTTGAATAGGTGCACCTTGAAATATTATGCCTAGGGGTGCCTCAAGTTCAAGCTGTTGTTACTTTTTAGGGTTCACATTCCGGTCTAATCTCTGCCTGGATTTTTTGGTTCTTTTTTTGCTATTATTCACTTGGCTAAATGTTCCTTGGACGCAGATCATGTAATGTTGAAATGTTTTGATTTTGGATTCTAAAAGCAATGCATAGCAGAACATGTATTGAATTGATGGTAAACTAAATAGAGCCCATACTTACATTAAAACGTTTGGATCTGGTATATTAATTTAAGATAGTAATGTTGAATGAATTGGTTCTAAATTTGTTTAGATTTGAATTCAAACTATCTCTAAGACTCTAAGGTGGTTTTTGGACCAAGGAATGTGGTTATTCCATGGAATAGAAAAAAATAAATAGAAAAACATGAAACATAATAGACTATTTGAAGTGGATTCTATTATACATATTCCTATCATAATACCTATCCAGGGATAGCTATTCGTCAGAGAAATGAAAAAAATTTTGATTCCTATGAGATGCGTAATATCTGGGAATTGCTATGATGAATCCAGCAGCAATAATCTATCAGATTTTATAATTTCCCATTCATTTTTGTTCTATTCCATGAGCTAGATATGTCTCTAACGATAATCTGTATCCCCATATATCATCATTTTGCACAGTCAAGTATATATTCAATAGACAATGAATTATAAAGTCTGATTCTGCTGTGATTTATACTTCTTACTCTTAAAGTACCAAGGAGATTTATAATTTGTAGCAGTAGAATTATTTCATTTTCATATTCTTGTACTTACCTTTAGGCTAAATGCATAGTTTACCCCTTAAAAGTTGGCACCAAAAGTCTATTGCCCCCCTAAACTTTCAAAAGTTTCTTTCAGCCCCCTGAAGTTGGCTTTTTGTATCTCTCAACCCCCTAAAGTTGGCTTTTTTGCATCTCTCAACCCCAGATGTTACGTGTCAACTTCTGATTGGTTTGACTATTCAAAGATGTCATTTTTCTCTTCTAATCAGAAGCTAACACGTGGCATACAAGGGTTGAGAGATCCAAAAAAACAACTTCAAGGGGTTGAGAGATACAAAAAGCCAGCTTCAAGTGCCGGAGAGAAACTTTTCAAAGTTTGGGGGCAATAGACTTTTGGTGCCAACTTTAAGGGGTAAACTATGTATTCGGCCTTACATTTATTTTATTGTGCATTAGTGTTCAGTACACTAGCTTTTCTTTTTATTTCCTAAGAATATGATATTTAGGAAGTTCTTATGTTCTCTTACAGTATAGACTAATCAGAAGCAGTTGGTCTGCAGCCTATTACTCATCGAATTTCCATTAAGTTAATACTGTCACGTTGAGTATTCGGTAACTTGGCTAAACAAAACGGTTCAAATTTTTTTTTTTGGCAGTTCTGTTTCGCAATTTTTGGCATCAAGCATGCCTCGGTCATGTGCGCTGCCTTTTGCCTCTGTGAACAACTGGGCCCATGCACTTTTAACCACTAAGGGATCTATTTAGACAATATTATTCATTCTGATGCGACTCAGTCTTATAGAGTTGCAATGACCATAAGATAAGAATAACAAATTGAATGAAATCTGAATGATAGGAATCCCTAATTACACGATAGACTCCAAAGGGAATTACCTCAATGTTGTCTCCACTCTCAGTCCCAGCAACTGGAATCGTCCCTATGCTCTGCCCATTTTTCCTCCATAAAGAAATCTTCTTATCTTCTCCAGCACTAGCTAAGACCAAATCTGCAGAAAATGAACTCAATCAGACAGGAATCAATATGAGAATGGTAAGGTTAAGTGGTAATGAGTTAAAGAAAAACTGAATCTAAATTCAGCACCCCCTCAAAGTCTAATTGAATTTCTCCCAACAGACTTGAGAGCATTTTACTCCACTATTTTACCCTATAGATAAACCCTACAATAATTCAACCCAAATACAGATACGAAAAAGCAAACAGACTATACCCATTCACAAGTTACCAAATTTCGGAACAAAAGAAGAAACGCTAAAAAGTAATTAACTCACTGGTGTGGTTCCACTTGACTGAGTTGATAAGACAACTCGGAGAAGGAACGTAGCTGAAGACGCAAGGATCTCCCTGGTCCCCAGATACATCAAAAAGCTTGACAGTGTCACCTCCGGCCGCCGCTAGAAGCCCCAATGACGGATCCGCCAAGTTCATCATTTAAGATCGCCGCCTTCAGAATGTTGCCAAGAAAATCGATGAACTCACCGGAAACGAAACTTGAGGGATTAGGCGTAATGCTGAAGAGAATTAAGGAGAAAGGGATGATGTTGATTGAGGATTGGGGATTAAGTTATGCAAACCCTACAGAGGAAATGCAAATTTGAATAGGCGGAGTGGGAAATATTAAAAGCGTTTTGCTTTAATTATTTTGTCAAAGCCCCTTTCCTTTTTCTGCGACAAAGTTGTGTTTTTGAATTTTTGATATCAGTTTTACCGTTTTTACTTTAGAGTATGGTTACGATGTCCTTTGGGGTCACATCCGCCGCATAGAAATTGCAGCCTCCTCCAATTATTTTGTCAAATCCCCTTTCCTCTTTTTTATCATTCTCCCCTTTTTGTTTATTTTCCTTCTCTTTTTTCCCGAGAAAATCCCATGTTTCTACCCCACCATGCCCCTCATATTACAGCATCACCTCGCTCTAATGCTTGAAAATACTGAACCCCGATAACGACTAGCGCTACTTAACCTTCCAACTCTATCACTACTTCTATTTCTAGGGTTCCCCCCTTTTCTTGATTGGGGAAACTCGCGCCTTTAGCGGGGAGGAGGAAGGGTGAAAGATTTTCAGATGGCGACGCAGGGGCAGCTTCTGATGGACCCTTCCGTACTTGATGATAGCGAGACCGGGCAAACAGGTGCAACTGTCGGAGGCCGAGATCAAGCAGCTCTGTGTAGCTTCCCGGGATATCTTTATGCAGCAGCCTAATTTGCTTGAGCTGGAAGCCCCTATTAAGATTTGTGGTACGATATTTGTGTAATAACTTTAACTTGCATATATGTAGTTATTCTAGGGTTTTACTGTTTGATGTTTTAGATACTCTGAAGTTGAAGTTCTGAACTTCTGAATGGGTCATGTTGTTGAGTTGTATGTAGCTTGGTTAGAATCTTATTTCGTGAATTGATGTTTGAGCTCACATTTCACAATGATGGTGACTTGCATTTGTTCTTTGTTCTCCAGGTGACATTCATGGGCAATACAGTGATTTATTAAGGCTTTTTGAATATGGGGGATTTCCTCCTGAAGCCAATTATTTGTTTTTAGGGGATTATGTTGATAGAGGGAAGCAGACTTTGGAAACAATATGTCTCTTGCTTGCTTACAAGATCAAATATCCGGAGAACTTTTTTCTTTTGAGGGGGAACCATGAATGTGCTTCTATTAATCGGATATATGGGTTGTATGATGAATGTAAGCGGCGGTTTAATGTTAGGCTTTGGAAATCCTTTACTGAGTGTTTCAATTGCCTTCCTGTTGTGGCTCTCGTAGATGACAAAATTTTGTGCATGCATGGTGGTCTTTCTCCTGATTTGTCAAATCTGAACCAAATTAGAATTTTACCCCGCCCAACTGCTATCCCAGATACTGGTTTGCTTTGTAAATTGCTCTGGTCAGATCCCTGTAGGGAGGTTAAGGGATGGGGAATGAATGATAGAGGAGTTTCATATACGTTTGGCCCTGATAAGGTTTCTGAATTCTTAGCCACTCATGATTTGGATCTTGTCTGTCGAGCACATCAGGTTATTTATATTGGCTAAGCTACTTCTCTTTGTTTTAATTTGGTTTTTCACCAACTGGAATTGATTTTTTTTGTCAATCATGTGTTTGGTCCAGGTTGTTGAAGATGGTTACGAATTCTTCGCTGATAGGCAACTTGTCACTATTTTTTCTGCTCCTAATTATTGTGGTGAATTTGATAATGCTGGTGCTATGATGAGTGTAGATGAGAATCTTATGTGCTCCTTTCAAATTTTAAAGCCTGCTGAGAAAAACGCTAAATTCATGATGCCAAACAAGATGTGAGGACTGCAGCATGAGCCTAGTCTATGAAAGGGTTAGGCGGATGAATTGCTTTTATATTTCCTTATTTTTTTGTCAAAAAGATTAATTGCTTTTATGTTTACTGCCTTTATCATATTGGT
Organism: Euphorbia celastroides; assembly: GCA_948291685.1. Classification (NCBI taxonomy): domain Eukaryota; kingdom Viridiplantae; phylum Streptophyta; class Magnoliopsida; order Malpighiales; family Euphorbiaceae; genus Euphorbia; species Euphorbia celastroides. Next base: position 4,935 of record CAOJBJ010557891.1, on the reverse strand, counting down.
GCTTATAGACCTTGAGTTGTATGTGGCTTCTAGTTTAAGACATTCTTTGATGTTTGTCCTATTTTTTTAATCTATTTTTGTGATCTTTTTGTTTCTTCTTCCTTTGAGCATGGGATATTTTGGCTGTGATGTATTTGTTGGTTTTTCTAATATGGTTATAGTATCTGAATTTTTGCAATGCTTCATCTGGTTTTGGAATGGTGTATTTTAAGGTTTCGGACAACGAATTATGGAAGTCATTATCCTATAATTTTTCTTGTAATTCGATTTACTTAGGTTTTTTTGAGTCAAAAGTTCTGAATGCGATCTCCTTTTTGGAAGTTTTTCAATGTTTTTTTTTCTGGTTGAGCTGAAAAAATGTCTATCTCTGTAGTCTTCATCAGAAGATAGCACATGACTACACATCTGTGTGTCCATCACGTTGTGTTGTGAGGTGAAAAATTCATGTGAGGGAAGTTATTTGGAATACCCATCTAGGGCTGTTGTATATTGCAATAAATTTTGTGTGCCACTCACTGCCATGAGATAGTTTAAGCTTCTGACCATTTGTTAAGCTCATCCATATGTTTTAACAACACTGATGTCAGTATGCCTTCTTCAAATTATGACAATGGGTGCATTTGTATCCATTTGTCAAACAAATTGTGAGAGAATTGCCACAGGAACTTGAATATATGATTTGTAATGTCAGCCCATATCTAGTGAATGACAAAGGTGTTATGGGGCGTTCACTGAGCAAGAAGCATTTATGCGTGTTCATAAGTGTTCACCTCTCATGAACTTTAACTATATCTGACTGTATATTTTTCTGATGAGCAAAATAGAATGTGTGGAGGGTGGGATAATGCATAGTTGTTAGGATGGGCCCACCTTGGGCTTGAGGCAATTGTGGCTCATGGGCCAGCGCCTTGAAAGACCTCAGCGTAGGTGCAGTTGCTCAGGCACCCCGATGAATATGGGCTGAGTTTATCATGCATTTTGCTCCATAAAGTATAGATAAGTATTTAAGCACTTAAATAGCTCCTAACATTAGGGTTTGGATTAAGAAAAACTTAAAGTTACACATTTTTTTTATTTGTTTACTGCATGGTAAAAACTTATGTAGCTATTGCTGCTTCCTTTCCTTATTTATTGGATTTGCTATTGTTACGAATTTGTTTTGGAAATACTAGCAAATTGGAGATTGGTACTACTTTGATTCCATAATTAGGAAATCAAATTTTGATGCTCCATATTCGAATTTTAATTATAACAGTCTTATTGTTTGGATACAAGTTTTTGGTGGGAATGGTCTTAAATCACCATGCTTGGAAGCAAGGGATTTCTAATTTTGGTTGTAAATGGGTGAAAAATGGTTCCCCCCCCCCCAAGTTCCCTTCGTTCCCCATATAAGTAACCCACCAAATTGATGGGATCTCATGGGAACACAAATTTTTTTCCCTCTTTTCTCTTATCTCTTTTGATTCATTTGAGTTTAAATAGATTAAGTAATTACATACTTATTTTTCTTCATAAAACCTTCCCTTTCTCCCAAACACCCTTTTACCCTCTCCTTTCTGTTCCTATTACATACCACCCTTTACTTTACTTTTCCTTTCTTTTGTGATTCTATTGTACTTTTCTCCCAAGCAAAGCCTAACTCTCATTCTTCCTTTGTGTCCATTGATGTAATTTATTTTAAATAGTATCAACAAACTACAAAACACTACATAAAATTATAGTGACATGTTAAATCTTAAAGAAGTAGAAACATAAATTTTTCTCTAGATGATGGTTTCACTCCTACATATTATTGCGTTCATTTCATATTTTGCTTTTCTTTTTTGGACTTGCGCATTTTGATATCATCTTAGTTTCTATTAGAGTCTGATTAGATTTAGTATATTTATTTTTAAAATGTCACCTTGCTTGTTGCACCTTGTCTAGCCTGATTTCTTTGCACCCTGTGCCCATAAAAACAATTTCTCACAATCTATTGATAATGTGGGATATGTGGACTTGAATCTGAGACCTTTGAGATCCTAGATTCAGTGTCAGCTACTAGGCTAAGACTTTTGGCACATAGAGTTTGTTGGCATTGAATCTTGTTTGATTACACTTAGCTTTCTGACGTGATATTTGGTCTGCATGATGGTGTTTTGAGAAGTCAAGCTATGAAACTAGTGGTGAAAAACAGAAGTTTTATATGAGAGTGAGACCATATTACAGTTATGTTTACGGTTGTAGTCGTTTTAGATTTAGTTTTCAATGTCTTAATCAACTTATATGGGAGAAACCCAGTTGTTGAAACTTACCCTCTGTTTTCGTCTTGACATTCTGAAATAATTCCAAATTGGCAGGGTGGCTGGCTGAAACTGAAGGTTCCAAAGAGTATAAGATGGAAGGGTGCTGCATCAGCTTGTTTGATTGGCTGAGGAAATCAGAAGTACAGTGAGGTGGTTATTGCAGGGTGGCTTATTCAACATGGTAATTAAAATGTATTTTTGGGTTCTTGAACTGAAAAAATACGTTGCCACATTGACCTGAAAATAACATTGCATTATCCAGTGAGACTGTACTGTGTTTCTGTCATGGTATAATTGAGCAATTTGTAGTTGAAATTGATGCTTTTATTATTGCTGTGTGAATATGTGGATGGGTTTTGCTATCTGTGCTATGATCATTTGTCAGCTCTGTTTAACCAATTCAGTGGTAGATTTTTAGAGCTGTTTGCATGTTGGATTTTGGGTTAGAAGACATCTAAATATATGACAGAACTTAAAGTGCTCTGATGTTTGATGTCATGCTTTTACCAATCCAATTCTAGGTATTGAAAGTTTTCAGCTTTGACAAAGATTCATTGATCCGAGATTAGTGGGAATGCATTATTGTACTCAATGGTGTCCGCAATGCCGTCAAATACGTGTGTAACTTCTTTCAACTTGTCACATATTGTCTACTGTCCTCCCGAACCTTTTAAAAAGTCCCTCAATCTCCCCAACTTGGAAAAGTTTACCAGATATACCCTTCAATTTTAAAAAATGACATTAATTTACTCCTAATGCGACAATTTTTGTAAATTGAGGGGACTAGTGGACTGTATTTTTAAGTTTATGGAGGCACTAGATTATATATATGGAATTCAGAAAATTAATGATGTGTTTGACTTCTTTGTGTGTGATGGGATTAGGCATCCAAAAATAGTACCGTATACTTTGAAACATGTTTTGCTATATTTTATTAAGATGTATAATATGTTTATAAATAGTTACCAGACATAGCTATATGCTTTCAGAAGATACTTCTTATATAAGAAAAATACATGTCATACTCTTCCATAAATTAAGTTGAATATTTTCAAGGTGCGATATATACTCATCCGTTCGTTTTATGATTTTCTTCTAAGATGAAATTATAGTTTCGTATCAACGGTGGACATATCCTTGCGTGATTCCTGAGACTGGGAGTGAGGTCTACAAACTCATCTGGCTTTATTTAAATTGGATGAATCTGTTAGTAATTTTGAAAATTCTTTTACATGAGATATTTGGTATCATATCGTTGATTGAAAGACCTGAATCTTCTTGTCTCTTTACTTTGTAATATCATCTAAATTTGCAAAAGAACCATAATAACATCACTGTCATTGTCATGAAAGCTTGAAAAATGGATAGGATTGAAATACAAACACAATGTGGAAGTGTTGTCTAGGCAGTGGCCAAGGCCTTGAGGCAGGGTTCCAAGACCTTGAGGCAGACTGTCAAGGCCTTGAGCTGGGCAGATTACAACAAAGATATAAAATCCAGAAAGCAATAAAAACACGAAGAATTGTTCCCAAGTTCGATATCTAAATAGACCTACTCTCCGCCTAGGGGTCTATTAAACCCGTATGATTTACACGTTCTTTGATTTATATCTCCCTTAAAGTCCTAGTACAATCTAGGAGAGGTAGCATTTTCTTTTAACTCGTAGCAATTTCCCGCTACTATACTAGTTAACCCAATTCCCGATATAAGTTTAAAGACTACACCTATCTTATCCTCACTTTGATAGTCGAGTATAACAATACTCTTGGTCAATTCTATCTAACAAATGATAACAACAATTATAACAATAAGAGAATAGAATAAACAAGTATGAATATATGAAGGTTGAAGCTCGTGTTGAGGGCTGCACTTTTCTTGTTTTGTTTCTACTGTATTTCTCTATGTTAGTTCTATTTTTCTTCTTGTTAATTGCAGCAGCTCCTCCTTGAATAAATAGGCTTGAAGTGAATCCACCAGCCTTTGGAAAAAGAGCTCTAGCCCCTATAACTTGATCTTCGAAATAAAGGCTGATTCAAAAGATTATTTTCTTCCCAATTCTAATCAGTAAATCAGCTGCATATCTTACTAAATATCAGCTGCAAATCTCATCCTTAATTACAACAAATCATATCAAATATCTCACAATATCTTTAGAGATAATGACACAATAAATAAGATGTATTCCCTAATATCTTGACAAGATATGATATGCAAATATCTCCATGTTGGACCAGTCTCGCTGAGACCGAAGCTACGCTGAAGGGACAGCTCGCTGAAGGTTGTTTTGCTCCGGCATTAAAGGATTATCAGCGAAGGAAGAAAGCATATTGGAGAAAGCTCACTGAGAAGAAGTCGCGCTGAGAAGAACATAAGCAAATAATTCAAATTAGTTTGTCTTATATCCAGCTGTCTAAAACCGACCAAGAGTACATTTCATTTAATGCGGTTGAAGAAAGAGACATGCGCGCATTTAATGCACTCTGAAAAAGCAGGAGGCGGGAAGGGAAAGGCGGAATGGCGCTCCTGACACCCAGGAAACGCGCAGACCTAATTCCGGCAAACAGTTACCTTGATAATTGCTACGCCAATCAAAATCCAACAACTCAAGGTCAAAGCCTCAAGATTTCAGAAGTTGCAGACATCTTAGTCT
>CAOJBJ010557821.1:0-12643 GCA_948291685.1 Euphorbia celastroides | reverse complement strand
TATCACATTATCTTTTTATTTCTCATCCTGATTTTAGTTTTTTGCATTATGGATTTCAACATCCACTCAGTATTGTTTCCACTAAAGAAATATCGAATCCCTCAAAGGATTGTTCATTAAACTACTATCAAGATTCTTTGTACCATAGTTCGTAATATCATCCTTTATTTTCATTGTTATGCCAACATTCCCTCTATTATACACAATAGACAAAGGTACTACTAGATCCAACCATTTATATCAAAGCTATTGGACAACAATGGTGTTGCACTTGTGAGTATTAATGATTTCAATGAAAAGTCACTTATGATAGTTATATGATTCCAAAAGGTGATCTAAAACCGGGTCAATAACTTTTGTTAAAAGTGGACAACATATACGCTAACATTGTGATATCTACTCGTGCCTTATGTGTTGCTCTTCCTAATTCAAGATCATATTGATTCTCAAATCTCCTACGACTTTGAAAACAAAAATTCTAAATCACTATCATCATTCTTAATGAAATGATTGAACATTGGCATTTTTTATTTAAGGTTGCATATTTATTAGCAAAACCAACCTTAAGTTACTAGAGCCAGTTGGGATCAGAGAAAACATTCACTTTGTAGGTTATTTTGAATGTGTCTATTTATCAATTAGTTGAAAGATTATATGAATTCTACTCTACTTCACATTAGTTAGTAAATTATAAGTTGGCAGAAAAATCTTTTTGTTATTGCAGCATCATTCATTTTAATTGTTAATCATTACTTTGTATACTTTACTCATTTAATTTGTTGTTTTTTTTTTAATTTATGTGAATAAAACGCATACATCATAAACATATTGTGCAACAGCTACATAACATATGAAAAACACATATCGCATATAGCAAAACTTTTTCTTCATTAACGCATATAGCAAAACTTTAATTGGTTATATGTATACGAGAAAGATATTATGTGACATTATAAATATCTGATAACTTTACAACAATCCGTTAGTGAATTTTGGGTATTAAATAATTGCAAGTGTTATTTAACAATTGTAAACATGAAATATTGTAAATGGAAACTAAAGTCTAAAAACTAGATCAATTTTGCTTTCTAAAGCAACTCTTATCAATTATCTAGAAAAATTCATCTCATGTCTTTTTAATGAGAAGTAAAAATAACAGTAATAGATCAATCAAAACCCGCATATAGGGGTGTTTGAATTATCATATAAAAAGTAAATAAATTATTTTTTACTTATAAGTTGTTAATGAGTGAATCCAAACTCAAATTATTAGCTAAAATTTCCTTACAAATTGATATAGTGAGTTAAAACTTAAAAGCAATAAACACACCTTTTGGTCAGCTGATAGACATCGAGTCTAGTGTTTGTTTCGTTGCTCTGAGATTGGCCTACAGGCTACATCGAGTTCGTACACTTGAATGCCGAATGAAAACGACGATAGACCAGTCTTAGCTTTTATCGACTTCAGGTACGCACAATTCCCATCCAAATCCTCTCCCTCCTCCATTTTCAACCTTTCATCACTTTCATTCGTAATGCCTTTGTAAATCCTAACCCTAACTTTCGCTTTTTTCTTGCCATTCTTCCTCAGTCTATCTTGTTTGTGAGTTCGATTCTATGCTTGAACTCAGTATCGTTTCTGTGCAGAAAGTTTGATTCGGGAGGTTTATGGTAACCTGGCAATGTGTTGATTTGAATAACTTAATTTGATGGCGATGGCGGAATATGCAGCTTGCACTTCATATGTTAAGCTGCATTTGTGGTCGAGCTGTGTCAGAGAGAATGGCTGTTTCTTCAGAAATTCAGAATTCAAGACACCGCGGAGGTATTTTCCGTTTCCACTTTGTCATGCCATGGTGTGCATTATTTATTTTTCATTATGAAATTAAGATTCAGTATGGTGAGTTTAGATTTTGATATGTCAGTTAAGCGATACAGAACTAGATAATTTATTTTTAACTTTTTGATTCCTGAGCACCTTTTTGCCCTTAATTTTCTTCCAATTGTAGATCCCAATATATTTTGGCTTAAATGTGTGCATTCCTTCTCTAATTGAAAGAACTACTTAGGTTCAAGCTAGAATTGATAGAGTGAAAGCTTAGAATCTGTTACTGATATGCCTTTTCTTAAATTGTATGATTGCCTGCAGAATTTATTCAGGCAGAAGCTGCAAAATTGTTCACCTCCCTTCTCGAAAACCATTCGGCGTCCAAGTCTCAAATTTTAGACCAAGTCATTTTGTTGGGGGAACCCCCTCTCGATTTACTTGTGTAGGATCTTTAGTGGACCCAGATGTTGCTACGGCATCGGATTTGGTTTCCATTACTGATCAACTACTTTTGACTGTCAGCATAGCTCTCACGTCTATGGCTGGAGTAGTTCCTCTTAAGAGATCGAGTTTCACTTCTTTGAGAAATGTTTTGGATGAGAACGTGTCCTCTGAACGTGCATCATCTTCTGGTAGGTAAGGGTAAGGGTATCATATGTTTCAAATAGATAGTTTCTAGTACTTGTTTATTATACATTGTTCTTGTCACTTCTTTTAATATTCAATTGCAATAAGGTGTTCTATTTCCTGTACTTGATGTTAGTGTGCTTCTATATTTGCAGTACTGAGAAAAATGAGGACCAAGTGAATATAAAGTGTCTCTGGGATGCAGTAAAGATCAAAATTTTGGATTCTCTTGATGTTGTAGAACAAAAGAGCAATTTGGAAAACAGACTCATTGGAATTGATCTACTGCAGGCAAAGCAGCCCTTAAGTTTGTTTGCTTTATCTGAGGGTCCCAAGTTGCGACTGCTCTGGGCCTCTTTTAGAAAACTTGAGGATGAGGCAGGCATTGTTACTATGTTCTCCTTGTTAAATTTTATATTGCTTTCTGTAACGTTGTCTAGGAGCAAATAATTTATATTTTTCATATCTGGAGGTAGCTTTAAAACACCTAGTTAGGTACTCGAGTCTCTCTTAGCTGTAGCTAAGTCAGCAAGTGGTCCTCCATGTTAGTTACTGTCTTATTGGTTGATGCCCAGTAACTACCCTGTAGTTATGTTTTTGACAACACATGCTCCTTGCTGATATGGTTGGTGAAAATTATTGAGACAATTCAATTAACTATTCTTTGAATTTGCTGCATCGACAGGGCTGTAGCAATCTGTTGACTGTGTGTCTCTCCAAATGAATTTTAAATTGTTTGATTGTATAAAGCTGATAGTGTTTCTTCTACAAATAATTGGCAGCAAAAAAGCTTGAGAGTGCAGTTAGAAATTTTATGCGTAAGATTACCACATAACTTGCTTTTTTGGGAAGGCTGTTGTCTTATGATGAAGAAGTGCTATCTGATAATAGGACTGTTTCGGCTTTGGCCCATCTTTCTCATGGCCTAAAGATCTATGTTAACTGTATGAAGCAAAAAAATGTTACATCTGGCAGAGTTTGTTAGAAATTTTTGGGATAGGGCTGCTTAGCTATCAGATAGCACTTCATCATCTTATTAAATGTCAAAGGAGATCATAGTCATAGTTTTGACACCTTAGAGCAGCACCAACAAGAAATTTTACTGTTTATCTGTTCGAGGAGTTTCACTGTATTTAGTGACACAGAGTTACAATGTCTTTTCTTTTTGGGCAGGTGAATGGGGCTTTAGGTGATTCTGAGGCTTGTTATTTGGATGATTGGTTGAGTATTTTTCCTGAAATTGTTAAAAAAAGTTCTAACTGCATATTGAAGGCTTGGCTATCGGAGGAACTTTGCTTAGTTAACAAGAAATATGATAAGGTATTTATCAGAAAAGTTTATTCATTACTCATTTTCTATTTAAGTTTTGTGCATTGCCGGTATGGCTTTTTTACCTTTTCATGTTTTCAGGCATTTCTGCCCTCAATAACTGAGAAGCTAAAGGGAGATGAAACTGTTCTACGTATCATAAGAAAGGCAGGCAAAGGAGAACTTTATGCAGAACTACTATACTTTCTTAGATTTGGTTCTCCCAGGTAAATAGATTTATTTAGTTTTTCAAAAACCAGTATTGTGTTTATATTTGTTGTCTTTGATACATTGACAATGATTTTCCAATTATGCAATTAACCATTTTAATCACTACAATATTTAAGTCAAGTATGCAGTGATTCAACTTACTAAAGTAAATTGAGATTCCGAGAATCTCAGCTAGGTTAGGACTATTACAACGGCATATATGAGTATCTATCCGATTTTACTGACTTGAAAGTGTTGATTTGTGTCGTTGCAAAAATTGCAATGATTTTTGAGGGAATTCATGATTATGCTTAATGTTTTTTAAAGTTTTGTCCATTAAACTCTTGACATATTTCCATTACCTAACTAGCTGCTTATTCTGATTGTGTTTCCAATTTTATGAAGTTCACATAAGATACTCCAAAAATATATGAATATAGCCCTTAGATATTTGTATTTTATGTAATGTTGAACCAAAAGTATAAATTGTCGTCTGGATTTCTAATCAGACGAGAGATTATCATAATATAACAGGTGAAAAAAAAACTTTTTCTTCTTTGATCTTTTTGTTCCAAAACTATCGGCATTTTCAAAATTACCATCTAGATGCATTGTCCATATTGATTTGGATATGCAGTAGATATAATTCTTACAATTTTAGCAATTGAAAATTCCATCCATCATTTGTTTTGTTTTCCATTATTGTATGTTCAAGTAGACTAATTTAGAAATGAAAGTCTATTGTTAGGAACAGGAGTCTTTTGGATCAGTGCCAAGACATTTATTGATTTTACTGTGTTCGCCCCTTTATTTTAATCGCCTGCAAGCATATTTTGTTTCTCAATTCTCTCTTATTTTTCGTTGTTGTACAATTTTTTTTTTATTATTTTGCAATTTGGATTAGTTTTTATCCTTCTTGGCTTGTTGCTGATGCGAGCTACGGGAATGTAAAGAAAATTGATCAGGGAACACTTTTGATCTTAAGAATGGTGTGCCTGCTAAAGCGTTAATTTAAATCTACTGGGTTAGCTTGAAAGTTTCTTCTTTACTTCCAAGAGAAGTACATGAAAAGTAGAAAATTTGGAGGATGCAATTTTGAGTTACATTCTGGCTTGCCAACATGCTTTTTTCAGTCTTATCTAAGCTGTCAGAATATGCTTGATGGTGGGTGCTTACTGGAAAATTCTGACTCCTAGAAATAGTCTTAGTGGCTCAAAATAATAATGAACTAAAAAGGTCTCTCAGTGATCAAGGGCTTTGGTGGTGTATTAGTGCATCTTTTGTCTTTTATCACATAATAATGTTTTGAACCTTATTGTTGCCATTGATACTTACAATTCTGCTCCTCTATTTTTGTTGAAGCAGGAAGAATTGCTACTATGACCAGAGTCTGTTTACTTTACATGGAGATTCCATATTAGAAGATTTGGTAGTAACTTTAGCAGATGGTATAGCCAGTGTGTATTTGGAGCTCATTTCCGTTGATGGTAAACTGTCAAATGAATCGAATGAACTGGGCATGGATCTGTGTAACATGTCAACCCGAGCTCTCCAAAGATTACGGAATGAGGTATGGTGGCTTATCTCTATTTCGCAAATGCTATAAGCTCAGCTGACTCTAACTTGGCATAATTGGAATAGTCGTTGGGATTCCTTTTGTCCATTTGGTTGCTCCTTCAGCTAGTTTCATTTCTGCAGGTTGAGAATACTGGCCTTCGCTTGAGTTTGGCCAAAGTTTAATATGATCACTAAGTTCAATATGTCTCAATAAAACTGCTCAACTTTGTGATTTGTTTCTCTCGAGTCACTTTATAGATGGAAAACTATGTAATTTGTTTCAGTAAAGTCAATTTACTAATTTCCATCCATTCTTATGCCAAAAGATGATGAGGACCGTGAAACATTGATTATCTTCCAAGCCATCACCGCATGTAAAAAGGAGTATGTATCTGTCCCAACACCAAAAAAATAATCTCTTTTAAGTACCTTTTTGATAAAAAAATTAACACACACTACTCTAGTCACTTGCAAGTAAAAAATCCTAAATTAAGCATTTACCTATTTCTCCTTGATGAGAATATTGTTCGATATTACTAACATGTGTTGCCTCATCTATTTAATAAAAACACATGGAGATAAGAGAAAAGAAGGCGGCTAAATTTATTGGGTTGGAGTTTTTTTTCACTTGGGGTTAGCATAGTTACCTAGGTTGGCTTGTTTATTAAATATTTTTTTAAAAAAGTTCTCTTTGGGGGACTCTCATTGTCATCTTCATCTTTCTGGTGTGAAAATTGGTAGAATTGGCAGTAGTTTTATGGAAACAAACTGCAACATTGACTTGTACTGATTACACAAATTGGATTTTAGTTACTCTAATCGTCGCACAAACTTGAGAGGCAAGGAGTGCTTTTACCCGTACTTCCACCGTTGCTCTTGATCTTTGGTACTCTTGACATTGATATCATGCCGGGATCATATTTTTCATCAGCATGTTCCTTCTCTCTAGAGTTTTCTTAGTTGTAGTTATTGCCAATCTGCTTATTCTGTTTTATTCATATGGGAATTTGCAGGGTTAAGTACTGATTTAAGCTGAAAGCATGTGCAATTTTTTAAGAGAATATTTTAATTCTGGTAATTAATGAACTCCATATGCTCATGATACGGAAGTGTTGCAAAATTCTTTTGAACTCTTGTTGCAAAGCACATGCGTTGCGTTCGGAGCTTCAGTTATTGGATTAGTTATAGATTAAATACAACTTATTTGTTGATGTACAATATGCTCTCTTGTATTCATCATGAGCCTTGTTCGAGTTGGATTATTAGGTGATCGATATCTTTGTCATTTTCCTGTGTGTTATTCTTTTTGCTGATCAAAAGATAGAGAAGTATTGAGATTCTTTTGTTCTTGGAGTTTTTCCCTTTCCTAGTTCGTTGACAAAAATCTGTGTTGTCTGGTTCATATTCCTTATGTTGTTTGAATTTATGGAACTTGAGGTTTCAACGTTTATTATTGCCTATAGGTTATGTTGAATCAATGGTTGTACCAAAACATGGAGGCTGTTATATCAATGTATGAAGACCGATTCGATCTTTGCACTCTGAAACAAGAAGTCATCGACGAACCGAGCCAGAACAAGGCTGAAATCTCTAATTGGTGGAGGAAGCTTAATTGGATTAAATCCGAAACAATAAAAAGCTCGGTGAGTTATACCGTCATTAGCCAGTTCTCTATGCCAGTAAAACGAACCAAGGAATTAAGGGCCTTAACAGGGTGGTAAGTCCTCATTCTTTAACCCTTCTTTTGTCCCCTGTTTTCAACATTTATTGTGTTTTCCTGTTTTAAAAATTGAGGATTTATTTTAAATTAATTTGCAGGAGATATTACTTCAGTTTATACTTAGAGTTATCTGATATTGCCACGCCTTTGATTAAAGCTCTCATCGAGAAAGTCAGCAATGCCATTTCATTCTTTCTCATGTCCTTAATTGGACGATCGTTGGGACTTATCTACACTGGAATTCGGCAGTCCCTTCGTTGGAAGTGACATTTCCAGGTTACATTTTTTGGGTTTTGTTACAATCTTTCGACATTATTTCTTTCTGCTTGAAATGCTAGTCAGATCAAAACCTTAAAATTTTTTATTGACTGCTCTATGATGCAGCTGAAATAGTTAATAACTTGGTTGATCTGATGCTACAATTAACAAATGTTATTTGTCAAGAATAACATTTTTTATTTGTCACATAATGCTTGTTATTCAGCAATTAAGAATATGATTGAAAGAGTTTGTTGAATTATTGGTTTATTGTTGAATTATATTATTTTCTCCGTGATATATGGATGCATAGGGATGTTTGGCATGCTATAGCCTATAGTTGAAGTGACATATGATTACATTTTTCTCAATTGAGATTTCGTTTATATTGCATTTACAAAAGATTGCAAAAGGAAAATTACAATTGAGAAGATAATATTGTGCCCTACTTTCATTACATGATTATCTCTTTGGTAGACAAACTTCTTATTATTGCATTAATCAATTTTGATGTCCACATCTTTATATAAAGCTAGTTTTTCCACTATCATGTTAACCCCTTTTTATCATCCTAATTTTTAGGAGATTTGTTTAGTTTTTTATATTTATATTCAAAATTAGGGCTATTGTTGTCAACAAATAATTTTAGTTAGATTTAAAATTTTATTGCAATACACTAGCTTCTTTTTTTTTATTAAAAAAAAGTGAAAATGGCACTCATCAGCAGGACTTAAGGTGCATATGTAAGCTTAGAAAACCAGAAAATACAATAATGGATGATGGCCCAATACACTATGACTGTGTAAGGGTCGAATGTCATTTTAGATCTTCAAAAGTCTCGGAACTCTATACTATACAGAAAAAAGCACTTTGTAAGTCCATGCTAACATGAAAAAATGTCAATAATTAAAAAAGCCAAGTAGAGAGTCATGTCATTCGTATTTAAGAGATAAAGTTGAGTGTAACATCCAATAAATTGAACCAAGTTCATAATGCGGTGATATATTTAGCTTCCACTCTACAACATCAAATTTTACACCAAATTTCATTTTACACTATAATTCAGTGTTATTACAGTGTCACAATCTTCATCCATTCATTCTAAATTTTACACCAAACTATAATAGTATTACTTTATTACTTGGCCTAATGCATGTTGCCTTTTCTAACTTGGCGCAAATTCATTTTTGACGCCCTAAACTTTGAAAATAACTCGCTAACCCCTCGAACTTGACAAAAACGCACCCAATAACCCTCTCATGCTCACGTGGCAGCGCTTTTGCGTTGAAAAGCCACGCGCTGCTACGTCAACATGAGGGGGCTATTGGGTGTGTTTTTGCCAAGTTCGGGGAGTTAGCTGGACAAAATGAAAGTTTAGGGTGTCAAAAGATAAAACGTATCAAGTTTAAGATACAAAGTATGTATTAGGCCTTATTACTTCTACCGAATATTTTTATATTATTTTATTTACTTTTACATAACATTTTACACCAAATCAATAAAATAACAAATAAAAAATAATATAATATTATTTGGTGTTATTATAGTACCATACTAAAGTTGGTGTTGTACTGTAGTAACACTAAAATATGGTGCTCGAGTTTGGTGCAATATTGGAGAAAATTTTAAACCAACCTCATATTTAGTATGGGGTTAGAGATGGAAATGTACACAAAGTCAAATTAGAAAACGCGTACCAATTGAAAGGAAGTAACAAAAATTAAAGGAAAAATTACATGGTGTGGAATAAGGTTGAAATTAATTACATTTATAACACATTCCTCTTATTAATGTCTGTCTTTATCACTTTTAACTTTCTTATTACACTCAACATGTTCCTCTCCTCCAAACTCATCGTTCTTCATCTATGTTGCTTCCTCTTGATTTTTTCAATTCTTAACTCTTTGTTCCTTCATCTCCATGTTTCTACATTCACTCTCGCCAGAGCCGATGTCGGCTTCTCCTCCTCCTCCTCTCCTTATTTTTGGCTTCATTCTCGCCGGAGCTTCCAGATCTCGCCGTTCTTGGAAAAGCCCCACCAGATCTGAACTCGCCGCCGGAAACTACCCCGCCGCAACCAAATCTGAGCCCGCCAAAGCTCGTCGCCGGAGACCGCCTCGCCGCCACCAGATCTATTCATGTTTCATTTTTGCTTTTTTCCATCGGTTTGTGTTACATATGATCTTATGGATATAACGCGTTATATCCAGGATATATAGTGTTATATCATGAATATATCCATATATCGTGTTCATTGAAACTTTTAGAACGTGCTGAGTGTAATTAATTTAGTTGTTTGGTCAGTGAATGAAATAGTTTTGTTAGGCTGATTGTTTGACTGAAATCCATGTTTCATATTGGTTAGACCATGTAAATTACCCAAAATTAAAAAGAGGGGCTCAAGATACAAATTGCATATAATATACGTTTCTTGACCCTATAAAATAGCATTACTTTAGCATTATTTATCGCAGAGATTCATACGGGAGCTAGAGATATAGTGGACCACAATCATACATTATTTGCCCTCTTTTCGCCATCTTTTCATGCGGCTGGTGAAAGCAACCCTACAAGAGAATACCTAGTCATGTTGATAAATCCATCTATCTTCTGATTTGATAAATTTTGAATGTGAATTTGCATGAGTTGGTGGGCAAAGGGGTCCTTTAGATTTGCTTTTTTCAAAATTTTCAACAGAGTGGCATCAATAACTATCTAACCGTTTGTCTATTTAATTGAGTTAACCATTCATCGAGCATATATAGGAAGTTACCCATTTGGTATCATCAACAAGAAAAGAATCTAATTTGAATTTGATATATATCAACAAGAGACCCTAAGACTAAATTCAGCCAACTTAAATTCTTTCCAAAATTTATGTGCTTCTTTGGAATTACAGAATTTAAACTGATTCAATTTTATTTTGTGCAAAAAGATTCATAAATTATTTCTACAAAATGAATTATATTAAAATAAATATTTATATAAAAAATATATTGAGAGATTTTGGGTTTGAAACTCAATCTCTTCAAAAAAAAGTGTTAATTATTCAACAAAAAATATTTGTACAAAATATTGTCTCTAAATGCCGAAACAATTAAGATATATGATGTTGCCCATTAAAATGTAAAAGAAGAAAATCTAGTGACGAGCCGAAAATGGCTAAGGCACGAGTTTTAGGTGGCAGCGCTGAAGTGGTTGAAAAAAAGGAATTACCAATACTTATAAGTTAAAATAAAATACGCTCGATTGTCTCCTCAACTTCATGTATTAATTTAAAAATGAAATATTTAATAAGTCAAATCAGCCATGCATAATATAACACATGGCATTTATTTATTGAACTTTTTGAAAACTATCATACATTATTTCATTGATTTACAAATTCTATCAATTGAGATATATTTGATGACTATTAATTCATTTATGAGTTAAATGTGTTTAATTATCTCCTAATTAAATATGAAATTATTGTAACAAAAGTCAAACACGCACAATTTTTTTATATTATGTTTTGAAGGGCCAAAAGGTATACCAACCATATACGTTAAAGGTATTCAAAAGTTCAAGATATAGAGTTCAAATTTATGATTCTATGACTTAACTTTGTTATTTTTAGTACCTTTTATTATTTTTCGATTGCATTTGCATAACGTAAAATATATAAAATGAATAATTTCTTATACAAAAAAGTCTTCAGCGACTGAATTTTGCATCATTGTATAACTTTTTTTTTTTGAATCTGGTTCCGAAAATTTTAGCAAAATTAGTGCAAGTTTGCTTGAATTATCTGCTAATACCGTCCTATCATTTTCACAAGTATTGATTAACAGGCACTTGATTTTCTGATAATTCAATAATTAGGATATTTGTATTGACAAATCTTGTTATGATATGCAACTAATCCATGAATTTCACTCTATGAGGTCCGAAAATAATTGACGTCATTAGCCAAGCAACTCTTATCTGCATCAAACTATAATTAAAACTTGACATATGACATGATTGATTAATGATTATATTTATCTAAATTATTATTGTTAGGTAATTTATAAAAATATACAAAATTTAACTTTTTTTTTTGAGGAAATAGGATTTTCTGAAGGAGCCAGGGTTCGAACCCTGGTCATCCCCATTCACTCGAGAAAGAAACATAAACAATATAATTAATCCTACCTACATAAACATAAACGTGTTTAGACCGTCAGAATCTCGCCGGGAAAGAAACCGAGAAGAAGAAGAAAAAGAAGAAGAAGAAGAGACTTTGGCTGAACTTGAGAAATGATACAGAGGGGGGTTTGGGGATGTAAGTTGTTAATTGTGTAAATAATAAATTAAAGATGTCATTTATATAAATAAGTTAGTTGATGAATAATTTATGTAAATAGTTTGAAAATATTGTATATTGATATCAATTTTTTTTATTATTATAATCTGGTAAAATGTATAAAAATTGTTAAACTACAAATTATCAGTGCATTATAATCTTGGAAAAAATCAGGGGTACAATTTCTATTAGGCATCTAAAATAATATGAAAAACTCAAATGATTAAATAATAAAATGTCCTTCCTCATGCTGCTTCCTGAATTGGGTTTGATCGATTTTGCTGAAGCTTTGTTTGTACCCTAAACTAAATCGTTCAAATCAATTTACCGTACATTTGCTCAAGCTCTGGTTTGTACTGTTTTGCTTTTAATGTCCAATTTAGCATAAAGATTTCACATTTTATTGTTTCTCATAGCGCTCATTTATCAAAATGTTTGGGGGGTTGAGGGTCCTTAGCTAATTAGCTTGAGATTTTTCTTATTGTTATTGGTAGCCATTTTCTAAAATTTTACTATACTTGTTGCTGATATGAAAAGTGTGTAAGAAAAATAAATCTCATGAATTTTTATAGCATACTATTCTTTTGTTGAGATGCTAATATACTTAATAAAGCATTCATTCGTGCTTAATTTGATAACAAAAAGCCAATACTCAAGAGTTTCATGGTCAATCTATGCTCTCTGTTTTTTTTAATCTTCACATAGCATAATATGCTTTTGATCTCTTCTTTATTTGTTTATTCAGGAAACCCAAAAATTATTCATTGAATATGCATTATTCCCATATATACTATATGAGTAATTTTTT
>CAOJBJ010557652.1:0-15585 GCA_948291685.1 Euphorbia celastroides | reverse complement strand
GAGGAGAAAGGAAAAATCGGGTAGCTCAAGAGGAGACATTGAGGCTTTTGATTGTTAGTGAACGCCAGGAGAGCCAGGCGAAAGGAAAGAAAGGACGATCAAAGACTAGGTCTAAATTGAGCAAAGATGAATGTGCCTTTTGTGGAGAAAAGGGACATTGGAAAGTTGACTATCTTAAGTTGAAGCAGAAACGCTGAGCTAACATTGAAAAGACTATTGTTGTTGTTGTTGTTGTTGTTGTTGCTGAGTTCGATGATGACTCAGACTGTGCATTTACTGTTTAAAGTTCTACCAGCTCTTCTAGCAGTTGGCTTCTTGATTTGGGATGCAGTTACCACATGTGTCCTCATCGAGAATGGTTTGTTGATTTCAAGGAGCTAGAAGATGGTGTAGTCTACATAGAAAACGATATCCCTATCACCACACTTGGGATTGGTTCCATACGATTGAAGAATCAAGATGGATCAATCAGAATTTTGAAAGAAGTTCACTACGTACCGGAGTTATCGAAGAATCTTATTTCTGTGGGAGCTTTAGAAGAAGAAGGCTTCCAAGTAAAGGCATAAAGTCGAGTGATGAGGATATCTTATGGTTCATTGATGGTGTTGGAAGGAGTTTGGAAGAATAACAGGTTGTATCAATACAAGAGTACTACTGTTATTCAAGATGCAACAGTGGCTTCTGATGACGAGGTGTTGGAAGCAGTCATATTGTGGCAAATGCACTTGGAAAATGTTGATCAGGAGGATAAAAATGGTGAATTGGATAATTTTCGATTGGGTACCGGTGGGTCAGTACGTTGGAAGTCTACTTTGTAGTCGAAGGCCGTTATGTTGGAGGTAGAGCGTAGATGAGAGACTGTAAACGCGGCAAGAAGGCTTCAAGTGTTGCTTGGTACGTTAAGGATTCTGTAGGAGCACGTAAAGGTGCATTGGAATAGTCGAAGTACTATCATGTTGGTTGCGAATCGAGTCTACCATGCAAGGACGAAGTATACAAGTTGGCTTCAGGTGTTGTTTGGAGAATTGTGGATTCGACAAGAGCACAGAATGGTGCATTGGGATAGTCATAGTACTGTCATATTGGCTGCGAATCG
The DNA here is from genome assembly GCA_948291685.1 of Euphorbia celastroides. Lineage (NCBI taxonomy): Eukaryota > Viridiplantae > Streptophyta > Magnoliopsida > Malpighiales > Euphorbiaceae > Euphorbia > Euphorbia celastroides. Next base: position 14,489 of record CAOJBJ010557652.1, on the reverse strand, counting down.
AGTCTACCAAACAAGGAGGAAGCATATCGAAGTTTGGTGCCACATCATACGAGAGGATCTCGAAGAAGGCGGAGTTGTCATCCTGAAGATTCGGACCATAGAGGATCCAGCTGATAATTTGGTAACCGCAGTAAGCTTGGTCAAGTTCCAATGGTGTTTGGACTTGATCAATGCTATTGGAATTTGAAGACTGCATTTGAGAAACACTACACGAGGAGAGAGATTGAAGATGTGGAATTTGCCGAGGTTAGGAGTTTGGAAAAGAAGTGGACTGCGTTGACAAGGAATTCTTCTTACAAATTGGAAATCTGTGGTTAATGCCTTGTGTCGAAAGTCTGCTTGATAAAAAGGAGGTCAGGTGGCGGGTCCCGCAAGTGATAGGTGGCGGTATAAGATGGTTGGAAGTTCAAATGGGTTTCGCTCGAGAGGAGGTCACGAAATATGTGGTTCTTGGTTTGAGGGGAGATTGTTAAGAAGCAAACCAAGAAAAGGGGTTTGCTAATGCAAAAGGGGTTCACCCTAAGTAAAGGGGTTCACCAAAACAAAAAAGGTTCGCCCTTCCAACGGTCATATTCCAACGGCCATATTACAACAGATACTTTCCAACGGCCATGTTGCAACGGACACTTTTCAAGCACTATAAAAGGGCATTCGAGACTTGAGTTTGTCTCATCCCAACAATTAGCCTGTCTCACTTGTACAAGGAATTTGTTCTTCTTTCTCTTTAAAATTGTAATATTTCTTTCAGTGAAATATTAATTTGGTAGTGTTTGAGGACGTAGACAAGTTGGCCGAACCTCGTTAAATCTTTGATGTTCTCTCCGTTTTGGTCTTTGGCAGTATTTCAAGTTTTGCTAGTAGTAACTTCCCCAACAGTTACAAAATTGGAATCCAAACAAAGTCTCTTGTTCCGTTCTTATTTCGTAAATTGAAAAAAGGCAAATGTTTACAATTTGGCATTAGGAGATGATTCAGACTCTTGGTGTTGATTGCTCAACACCTATTAACTAATCTCTCCAAAGCTTCTTTCATCCACCAATGCTTCTCCCACGCTCATCTGCACATATCAACATTCAATTTATAACATAGGGGCTAAAAGTATAAATAAAGCTAATTTGAGGGACTGAAACAGTACACACCCATGTTCTTTGGCTAACATTTTTCTCAGGCCAAAACTCAAACTCTTGCTGAACAAGAAGAGGGAACATGTGCCCTTCATAGTAGGTGTCATGTGTCTTGCTCTTGAAACTCCACATCCCTAGTTCTTCCTGAAATTTAGATTATTCTAATTCAATGCAAGCTCAGGTGGCCTTCCCATCGTAAAATATATATAACAAAATACACAATTGAATTGAAACTAACTGATACTAACAATTACACGGTGAAATACACAAAGTAAACGTAGCATATACTGCACTTTATAATATCAATATGTATCAATAAAAATAAGATTTTAACACATTATATTATATTGAGGTAAATTACGAAAAAGTGACTTGTAGTTTGACTCATTTTTAAAAAGGAGTTTGTAAAATATTTTTTTTAAACGGGCCGATAGTTTAAATTAATTATTAAATAAAAGATTTCAAATATTAAATTATGTAACAATTTATCCATTTTTTTTGAAATTTTGCGGGTTTATTACTAAAATTATAATACACATTTGAGATAGTTTTTGAAATTTTGCGAGAATGGAAATTATTTTTTAAAAAATTAAACATGATAAAATTTCACATATCATTAAAAAAATATTCAAATTTTACTCCTGACGTATAATTTTTTTAAAAAAATATTGTTGAATCATGAAAACATTGAAATTATCAAAATAAATTATGTAACTTCATTATTGTTAAGAAAAGAATATTTTTTATCTTTTTTTGCTAAGTTTTTTCAATTAGAAACTCTGATTTGACAAAAAAAAGTAACATGTATTATTTTTAAAATGAGTCAAATTACATGTTATTTTTTATTGTTTTCCCTATATATTGTTATAAAAATTATAAAATTAACCATAATAATTGTTAATAAATTTATTATTTTTATTTTAATAACTACTATATATAATTGTTAAGAGGTGGTAATCCTAAAGTACGTCAATAAATAAGCCCCTAAAAATGTTTTTAAGTCAACAAAATCCAAAGTCACTTTAAAATATAGACATTGCTCAATGGGTAGGCTGAGTGGAACTCGGTGCAGGCCTAGTATGATTTTCAATAAAAATTCTTAGCCCAAGCAGAACTCAGATATATATAATGCGGGGTGTGGGGACTCAAATAGGACCTAGTAGGGTTTTTAATAAAAATTATTAACCCAAATTCAACCCAACTCATAAATATAAAATGCGGCATGGCTTCGACCATGCTTGAACATAAAATTACATTCTGAATTCCGGTCCAACAAGCTCGTAAGAAAGTGCAAAATTTGAATTTTATAAATAATAAATATTTATGGTAAAAGATTTTTTATGCTAACTACAAATGAATAACAATAGAGGGTGGAATATTTTTCTTTGCATTATATAAGTACATATGACGTCATTTTTTCAAAATATAAAAAACACGAGTAATCATTTTTTAAAAAGAAAGTTGCATCATATATGCAATAATATTAAAAGAAAACTTTATCTCTCCATACCTGAGCGTGGACTCCAACCTTATGACCTCTAAAATCATTTCAATATTAATTACTAGACTAAAACCTTTGCCACTCTTTTTTGCGATTGAGTAACATCCATGCATACATGCCCTCAACCAAACAGCTACGGGTGCAACTTATATTAAAAAACTTAATAATTGATACAACATACTCTTTTAAATTATCTATTTTAATAATAGAAAAAAAGCCACAAGTCCCAATAAGTTCGAAGACCATTTGGTTTACAATCTATCCTCCTAACATTATTCTGAAATTTTAATTATGTTATAGAGGTCACTCATCAAATGATTAAAAAGAAGTAATGTAAGATATATGCCAAACCTTTACAAAAAAATTAATAAATAGTAAAACATAGAAAATAGTAAAAAGGAAAAAGTCAAAACTTGCAGTTTGGATGAATAACAAAAACAAATAATAAGTGAGCATGCAAGTATGAAATACATACCATTTTGGTGTTGCAAAAGAATGCTCTCGCTACCATAGTATAAGTGATACTACAAGCATGCTTACAAAGGCAGACTTACCATATATACAAACACACAAATATGCTTACAACAATTAATCAGTGAACTGCATGTTCATTCAATGTCTGAATCATCAGAATCATCCTCTGATGATATCTCCGACCTTTCTTCTTCATCACATTCTTCGATTCGTACCACTTTGTTGGCAGTCATCTTGCTTAAAGCTGCAGTCTTGCTTGCCCTATGTGACCTGCTCCCACAAACCGCCTCAATTGGCGGAGTTTCTTCAGATGACTCTTCTTTCCTAACTCGCCTTGTGGCCCGGCCTTTCGGATTTGATGCTGCTGGCGTTTGGGGGAGATCAAAAGACCTGCTAACATCCACTTTCATTTCCACCTCCAATCTCCCTACAGCACAAGAATAGTAAAGATCAAATCTTGGCAATATGACCATTTAAAGTAACAGTTGAAATGACTTGTTATAATCGGTAGGCAGAAAAATTACCCTTCTCATGCAAAAAAAATAAAAGCATGGACGTTTTGACAAAAAATGCCTGCACCACTGCGCTGGCCTGATTTATCGTGTTTTAGAGTGAATTGTTGTTTGAATTTTGAGATTTAGAGTATGAATGCTAATGACAAAGAGTGAGTTTGTCTTTTATACCAACTATAGCAAGTAATTCTCGATTTGTTTTTAGTAAAACCGCATTTAAATGGTAGTTAAGCAGAGGATTGACGAGAGAAATTACCCAAAATCAGATCAATTTGTTCTCGTGATAGTTCTTCATGTGGTTGGCTATCTAAGGATTTGAGACGGTTGGCTAGCTGCTTTAACTCTTTCATGGCATCTTTGTCTGCTGATACAGATTCAGCCACCTGATTCAGCAGCTTCCTGGTTAGTTTTACTGCTTCTTGTTCTGATGACCTGAATTGAAGCATGCCAAGTATTTTGCTAAGTGCCACTGTGTAAGACTTCTCAGCAGCGGTTTTCTTGGAAGGGAAGCTTAATACCTGAACAAAACAAACACTTAGTCTGAAACAAAACAACATCAACTTTATTGATTTTCAGTAAAACATGAAAACCATTGATAATTTGAAACTCTATACTACTTTGCTAAAAATTGGTGAACTTTACTAAATGTCGGAAGAAGTTCTATACGTAAACTGAATTAAATACAATAATGTTAGGGAATAAAGAGAGCATAAAAGTGAACTTTTGGGGGAAGCAATAGGTGAACCTAGTGTTCTAAGTAACACTGCAATTTAAGTTCAAATTAAGCTAGATTATCATAAGTAGTCAATTCAGGGCAACTATTCACTTGATCGAACAATCAAGCAATATGTAGTAACCGTTGTCAAACAATTCCAAAAGCATAAAACAGTTCAAAATTTCATCTGATCCGAAATTCTGAATAGTAGCTCTACCAAAGAAAAACTCAATACTTCAAATTGAGCAGATGGTTCTCAAACAACCAAAACAGGAATACCTATAGAGAAGTAGACATCTCGCATGGAACCCCAACCCATTATCCCACTTTTCACGAGTGCAACATTAATTAGTTTATTAAAAGATAGCCAAAATGGTAAGGGAATATCTAAGTAAATGAAGATAATGGAACAGATACAGAAAACAACTTAAAAAATGTTGCATAGTTACTAGCTGACTTAGGGTACCAGCGGCACTAAAAAATAAGGTGATTTCTTCAGGAAAATTCAAACAGCAGCAGCAAGTAGAAGAATGAACATAATATATATATACATATAGGCCACTTAAACAACTGTCAATCATCTCAAAGAATAAAGACCAGTGTAGATAAAATTCAGCGTCAATTTCCTGAAACAACATTCAACTGTGTTGCTGTCAACAAATTTAATCCCAGAGTTGGAGGCACAACCACATGAATGAAAATAAAAAGGCCATTTCTATAATACAAAATCAATTGTTTCGAGTGGTAGTTCAGCTTCTCTAGCACTAAATACGTTATTTCTGAGGTAAAAAGCAGAATCAATATCAATTGCAAAACCAGGAGCTCAAACCTGAATTTGCTTTGATATATCAAACAATCAATGATGCCGCCTCTACCAAATACCACTGTGATAAGGAGTCATACTAACTCAACTGAGCATCTTTATTTGAGCACTCTCATCAGTAAAACCATTAACACTATGCTCAAAGAATACTAGAGTTTGTATTTGGCTGACAAACCAGTGCCAGCTTCAGAAGTTGAAGATCAAGTTTGCACTTCCCCTTGAGGTTAATTAAGTATGACTTAGGAAATAATTTCACATAGCATTGTCAGTTGGGAAAGGTTACCTCAGCTGCAATTCTTATTGCAAGTCCCTCCTCTCCACATTCAAATGAAGGCTGCACAGAGCCGTCTATGGTCTCTGGCAATTCTGCACCTTCATCTTTGTTTTCGGTTTCTTTTGCAAATAAAGGGATCTGCATCATTTGTAGCATAAACCTTGATGCTTGAACTGCTCGCTTACGCATGTAAGATAGTACAGAAGGAGCTCCTCCAGAATTGCCATGGATGCCTGGCCACATTGAACGCACGACTGGAACAAAAGCCTTAGACAAACATTTCTGCATCCAAAGAATTCAATAAACATAACTCAAGTAACAGAGGTTCTTATCCTAGAGAAAATGCAAATCTTGCAAGTCAAACTCTTACTTTATGATTGACGGAGAGGGCCGGATAATGCTCAAAGAATACAGATAAACATTGCTTCAACCTGGCGCCGGAATCAGCAAACAGGTTAATGGTTATCTCAAAAAAATCATAATAATATTAATAAAGAGGAGAGCATGAATGAAGTACCACCTTTGCAGATCTTTTGTATCATTGCTGAAATACAAATAAATGAGCTTGGCTAGGAGCAAAGGGTGTAAAGAAGTTGGTATGCTAGGAAACTTTTCACTAAGAAGTAAAATCTTAGCAAATCCCTCACCAAGAACGCTGTGCACAGATTCATTTTCATCAAATTCTCCGGATTTTGTCCAATCGTTTCTCTCGAGACCCATGTACAATAGATCAAGTGATTCAATATTTGAATTATCATTGTAGTCAGAAAAGATTGTAAGATCAAGTTCCATTTTGCCATCCTTAAAGTAAGACACAAGCTCTTCACCTAGTGCCTTGTCAACTTCCTGGGGCCCATGCCACATGACAAGATCAATTAAGCCCTTGCACGCCATTTTGCTAATCGTAGAAGTACCCATAGCAAAAGAAATTCTCAACTGCTTCACCAGCTCTTTGCTGAGCTTCTTCTCGAGCAAGCCAAAAAGGCCAAGACACCTAATGGCAGCCCTTTGCACATCCCAGTGAATATGCTTCGCCTGAACTCATGGTTTTAACAAATAGTTAATACCTTTCAGAAAAAGCTTTGAGAAACAACTCACAGAGAAAAGACCAAGTACAATCATATGCACAACAAGTCGACAAGACATATACACAAAAAACCTTCAGTTAAAGAGCTAGGAATTATGTTATATTTACTGATTTCCTTTCTTTCATGGAACCAGTTCACTCAAAGGCTTGAACTAAAGGGCTAGACCCAATAATGTCCCTACATGGAACACGCATATGCCTCTCAGGCTTGAAGAGAATATATCAGTGCACTGTTGAATGCATTTAGATTCATCAATAGGCATATAGTGCACAAACAGTAAAGGACATTGAGAAACGCAAGAAATAATGTGAGCTTTGGCTTCTAAAACAAGATGTGGATACGTTAGTGTTTATGAGTTTCCAAGCTACCAGAGATGCAACTGCCTAATTTCGAACATCCGACTACTTGATCTAAGAGGTTTTGATACCACACCACAGAATTGCCATATATCTGAAATGGCTGTAATGTCAATAAATGCAGCACATGTGAACAAATTTACGTCAGATACTACTATTGGGGTGAAGGGAAAAGACTAGCTGAAAATAGCGGTGAAATAGAGAAAGAAAAGAAATATTTCATACCCCAGGAAGTAATAAAGAATGCAGCAGTTCAGCTGGTTCCATAGCTTTTCCCTGGAGGAATTGCATTGACTTTGCATTTTCCAAAAGAAGACCAGTAACAGCAAGGCAATGCATCCACTGTACAAAGTCTGCTGTTCTTTCCCTGCATGGTCTGGCGAGCTCTTCAATAACTCCAAGAATGACTTCTTCAAACTCACCTATTGCAGCATGCACTTTCCCAGCTAAACTTGACACTGCATCAGCCCATGCCTTATCACCTCCTAGGTTTATGCCATCTCCAATAACTACCTGGTTTCCTTCATCATCCGCTTCATGTTCAAGTGGTTTGCGCAATAGTTCTAGCACAAATGAGCCAGCAACTTTTCTGCTGGTAGAATCAGAAAAATCAAGCATTGCACCCAGTAATAGTTGTTGCCGAGTAGAAAAACTGTAATTTGTTCCTGAAAATATCAAAGATCAAATTAGAACATGCAACAGAACACAAAACTCGTTTAACCAAAATGTACATTACGCACCAGCTTCTATATGAGCTTTGACCAAAGTTACATAATCAGAAACTGTTGGAGGGAGTATTCTTTCAAGAAGGTCATTGCTATCTGAAGCTTCAGCAGCATATACTGCAGCTTCAGTGCCCGTTGTAGCAGCAGCATCAGATCCTTTTTCCTATCAAAAAACCATTTTAATAGAAGGGCATAGTGCTATATTATATAACCATATAAGTCCTGTTGTGCATAATAGAACCAATCAACATAATGCTATTTGTCGAAAGTTGCGCCTTAATATGAAATGGAGAATATATACAATTTCCCATGTTATTTCTCAGAAACGATTCACCAGAATTACATAAGATTAGGAATTTACCATGGTATCAATGACTTGCAACTATTGTTTTAGGTTACGAGATTAAAATGCAAGGAAAAACTTTAATACAATGAGGACAATGGAAGTGCAGTGGAATGGATGAAATGATATCATGCCCACAAATAAGGAAAGAGGGCTAGTCAAGTAAAACCTTCTTTCTGCTTGGCAAGATTCATAGTATATTACCCACATCAACCACATGAGAGTCATGTAAACAGTATTTCTCTTAAATATAATTTGATAATTAATTATAGTTTTAAACAAATACTATCAGAAGATTAAAATTAAAATCATGAGAGGTCATGTTAAGGACTAGATAGCAGATATAGTAAGAACTTGATCACATATGTTTTTGTTTTTCACCTGAACGAGTAAATGCCAACTCACACAGTAACACTCAATCAGGTTCCCCTAGACATTCTTTACAGAGCTGAAAATGGTAATTTTCTTGAATGCTTGTCACTACTGTTTCAAATAAAATACTCAAGAGAATCTAGGATTTACCTGATTCTTGATCTATAGAATTAGCAATAATGCAAAAGCATTGCTAGCCACAAATCTTCAGACATAAGTTCTAGTGGTGTACTAAACTTAGATTGCACAATTGAAAAATGTTCATGCATAGTACTTCATTCTAAACCACTTTGCCACTAAAGTACTACAGTATCATGAACAGAGATATGACTAAAGGCTGTGGAGTTACTAATTTTGTGGTTTGTTTCTGAAATATGAACTAATTCTCAAGACACGTGAACCAATGTAAATAAGGATAAAATGACTGCCACTGCATCAATCAACCTCACTTCAATAAGAAATGTTCAACTTCATCTAATTTTCAAATTTGTTGATACGGCTAAAAAGGCAAAAACTAAAAAATTGAGAAGCAAAAGAACTGAGAAGAGAAGGATGGGAACTGCTAAAGAATAAGCAAAAGAGAAGTTGCAATGGACATACTTGTGCCTCTTTCTGCAAGTGCTTACACACAATTTTCCAATACAAAGCAGACTCTGGCTCCATTAGCTGGATGCTTCCATTGGACTCTCCTGTTATCAGTGCAAGGATACATTTAGATGCCAGTCAACTACAGAGGCCAGACAGAGATTAATCCAGTGTGTGCAAAGAAAGCTGTTAAAGAAATTTATAGATCACCATTGGTTATCATTGTGAAAATGCAGTAGTGCTTGGCACAATAAGTAATTGAAATTTCATAATATTCGATTCTTCAAAACCAGTTTGATGAGTGATACAGCATAAAACCATGCAGAGATCAATTTTTTCCAAATAACAAAAGTATGAATCCTCAACATAAACACTATGCATAAACTATATTCAAAAGTTAACATTTCAAGCATCCCCTAAATTGCATTAGATTAGTATTCTAAAATGTACAAGAAGTGCTTCATATCATAGGCAATTAGAGTCATATTATTGAAGAACTTTGCATTCTTCAGAAAAACTTAATGAACAAAACAACAACAAAATGGTTAATGATGCACAAATTTTCACATGCATTAAACCAGAATTACCCAATGTGTATAAATCCGTTCTTCACATAACAACCTTATGCAACTAAGTAAGCACGCCAACCCAAACATTCTAGCATGCCATAACTAATTCAATTAGAAGGAGACATTAAAGTATTTTAAGGAATTACATATTTAGCTAAAGAATAGAATCCCGGTCGATAAGTTGATGTGATTATATTTATATAAAAACCTATATCAGTGACATCCTCAAGATTTTACAGCCTGCCCAGTTTATCTATGATGTACTTGACAACAACCAAATTCCAATTTGAAGAAACAATGAATTAAAGACTAGTTCTTGGATGATACTTAGTAAAACCAACTCACATATAATTAATCCTGTAACAAATGCATTCAATAAGAAAGAAAATAAAATGCTTGATGATTGTAAAATTATATTGAAACTTGAAAGGGAAAAATGATTTCCCAATTTTTTCTACTCATGATATTAAGCCATTATATAACCTTCATTTTCAGCATGGGCCTTTGATAAGTATTGCCTGATACTTTGACCATCATCTAACTTTATATGGCCATCTTTCAACAAAGAAGCCAATACAGATTCACCAACTGACTCGTAGGTTTCAACATCAAGGTATTCGAGAAGCTCTATGATGTCACCATTGCAGCACTTAGAAAGCCATTCATCTTTCATCAGCTTAAAGCATTCTTTTGAGACAGCTGCAGAACGATCGGCAAGGCCCCGTTGAAGAATTTCAGTCCTGAGCTTTATGCTATTTGAAAAGGGAAGAAAACATCCAATCATTAACATCAAATACAATAAAGATTATATTGTAGTAAACTGTTTAGTGAGACTGAAGCTAAACTAGGCACTGTATAACCGTTTAAAGTCCCTCATCTAACTCAGTAGACAGAAACCTAAAAATCAAACTCAAATGCTATATGATTATTAGGAAACAATTGAAAATTGACTATTATTTTTACAAATGGATAAAGTATATTTTCTGAAACTATAACATATCCTCACCTGAGACTTTGGAGAGGAAATTTGTCCGCTAAAACACAGTATGCAGCTTTCCGGACTGACTCATTCACATCCACGGTGCGATTGTTGATAGCTAATGAAGTAGCACTTGATGGTGGCAATGATAACACAATAGCCTTGCGAACTTCCTATGAACATGCTACAGTTAGATTTTTCTGCCACAAAATTCACCTTAATATGCGGCTTATGCGTAGTAAACCACATGCCAGACAGCAATTTCATATTACAATCACTAAATATTCCAAATACTTAGTGACTGCACCCAAAACTTCCATAGAACAGAAAACATTTAAAACTTTGCACAGACATATAACATAGGATCTGATAAGCAACAAAAACACAAGCATCATGGCATGAAAAGTAACTTAAACTCGAGATACATGAGAGATGACAAACATATTGATTAATTATCGGCCGAGTATTTTCTAACAAGTGGCTCTAATTCATCTTTGGAAAAAAAACATACATCCTAATAGTCATATTAGCTTATTTCCAATAATATGATTGTGAAAGGAAGAGAATTTCACTCTTGTAAACAGTTCATCAATAGAAAAATGTAGACTAGACACATCTACAAGAAGTTCATAAGTGATCAATAATACGGATTCATCACAAGTTTATAATCACCAATACCCACAGTTCATATGTGGGAAATTATTAAAAAACCCAACTTAGAAGCTAAGTGTGGCCATAAACTGTCTCATTTTCCTAAAAGCACTAATTGGTAACAAACATACGGTTGAATGCAAAAACTTTCAGACAATCACTCTTAAAAGAGCAAAAGGAAACTGTTTGAAACTTTGAATTCTCTCTAATGCTGCTACATAAAGAAGTGGGGTTATTGAGGGAATAGAAATGCTTACCGCATTCTGCTCGAGAGGAAGAACCTCAAGAAATAAGTCAAGGATATCACCGTTCTCAGTATCATTCACAAATCGTGATAGAGCTCTAACTGCAAAAGTACGGACAATAGGAACCTTGTCCCCAACTCGCAATTTCAAGCAATCTATCACCTCATCCCAAAGATCGTCGCTGGCCTCCGCATCATCTGGCAACCGCATTATGATCTACAGAAGCAAAATAACAAATCACTTGATATGAAAACAGCTTCATAAACGCATCCAAAAGCAAAAACACTAAAAAGGGCTAGAGAATTCTCATAAAAGACGCTCAAAATTAAAATTCGTTGCAACTGCCCTAGCTCTGAACTAGTAAATTACCTCCGAGATGATCTGACAAGCCCTAAACCTAGCGGTTTTATTGGCGGCCTTGGTAGCAAAAAGTAGAAAATTGAGAAACTCCGCCAGAAACTCATTGCAGAGGGAGGCATTGTTGGGGTCGCGAGAGCTAGCAAAAGCCGATACAAAGCGAACAATGCGCTCAGCAGAGGCGATGCGGCGCTGGATACGGAAGAGAGGGGTTAGGGTTTTGAAGAAGATAGAGGCGAATAGGGGCAGAGATGGAAATTTAGAGCGGAGGGCGGAGAGCTCTTTAAGCTTGCGAATGTGAATGGCGTTAGAGGCTTTGGAATCGTCGAGAATTTTGGCAACTTTGAGGAGCAGTTGCCTCTCTTCTTCTACTTCCACCATGGCTTCTCTCTACAACAACAACAGGATAGATCTGATTTAGGAATTTGAATTGAAGCGGGAGTTTTTAATAATTTTGTCCACCAAAAATGCATCACTTTATTACCAACCAAATTCAAAATGGGCCCCACCTCGAATAAAAGCCCAAATTCAAATACTTAGACAACTCGAATTTATTTTGAGAAATTGTACCTTACATTCTATTGTTTAAAATATTATTAATTTTATATCAAACTCATATTTATTTATGTTTAGGTGATTTTTAACAATTTATTTATGATTTTACCCCCTTTTCTATATAATGATCTACAAGGTTATAGATTTTTTCTATAATAATCTATAATGGTCTATAATGTTATAGAAATGATCTATAATGATCTATAATGCTATAGAAATGATTTATAGTGATTTATAATGCTACAAAATTTTTATATAATGTCGTATAGGTTACAAAATGACATTATAGATAGTAATAGATCGTTATAGATTTACAAAATGTCATTATAGATCATTATAGGTTCGCAAAATGACATTATAGATCATTATAGATCATTATAAGTTTACAAAATGACATTATAGATTGTTATAGATTCGTAAAATGACATTATATATAATTATATATCATTATAGGTTTACGAAATGACATTATAGATCATTATAGTTTTGATTATCATAGATCATTATAAGTTTACAAAACGACATTATAGATCATTATAGATTTACAAAATGGCATCATAGATCATTATAAATTTATAAAATGACATTATAGATCATTATAGATTTACAAAATAACATTATAAATCATTATAAATTTATAAAATAACATTATAGATTATTTGGATTGAAGAGAGCCCTTAATAGCAGTTAAGCATTCGAACCCGAAAACAGACAGATCCTTTGGACTTATTCAATGAAACATAATCAAACACTGTTGTTACGGTAAAAGAACAAGTCTTGGATGCACATGGTAAATCAACAGTGATCAACAAACTTACTATCTCCAGCATTATGCCTCTCTAAAGCACAACACTACCTTATAACCTTTACTAACAAATCCTAACCAAATTATAACATGTAAAACCTTTAATACATTAACCAAAAACCATTCTCTCTTCCCACTACCAAAATCAGCCTGTAAACCATTCAATCTTCTCTACGCCGACCACAGCCGTCGTACCCTAGCTCGTCGTCGTTGCCGTCGATTTCACCGTTCCATCTCACCGGCGCTCGCCATCATCTCCTGCTCACTCAGATCTCAGTCGTCGGCGTCTCCTAATCCCTCAGATCTAGGCTCCGCGCCGTCGAACTCGACTTCTCGACCCTCCGTCATTCACTGCCTCTACATGCTCCACCGTCAGGGCTTCGTTTTGCCTCTCTTTGCCGTCGATCCGCCGCTTTCGTCCACCGGTGCCGGCTGCCTCCCCTCGCTGTTACTTCTCCTTTTCTTCTTCGAGGTGATTGCTTCGTTCAATGTCTCCAAGCACCACATCCACAGCAGCGGATCCGCCAGAGAGAGACGACGTCGTCCTCTTTAAACGCAAAGATTTGCCTTCTCTTTCAACCTCCTCACTTCGCTGACTCAGACGCCGCCGACACCGCAAAGTAATGAAGCTGCCTCGCTGTTTCTTTTCTCCTTCCTCCTCGTTTTCCGTTACATATCCGCCTCCTAAACCTGAAAAACTCGTCCACTTTATACCTGTTTTTAGTCTTCTCTATTTCCTTGCTTTTTACCTCGTCTCTCCTTCTCCGTCTGGTAAAATTTTAATTCTAAATCTGAGTTTCGTGATTTCTACTGTTTCTGATTTCAAATCTCGATTCAGAATCGTTAACTGCGTTCTTCTATGCAGATTTAGCTCAGTTCAATGGAGCAAAGCGGCGCTCGAAGCATATAAGTATAATACACTTCGAATTTCTGAATCTCAGAGTAAAGAAAATTGTACTTAGCTTTTCTCTTTTTATTTTGTTACTATTCTTTATTGTAATTAATTTCGATCTATTGATTAGCTCTTTTCCACCGCCTCTCAGCTACCAGAAGTTCAAGATGTCGTTCAAGAGGTACGTGGAGATTGGTCTGAGTAGCTCTTGTTAATTATGGGAAGGACTACGCAATGCTCGTTGTCATTGTCGATGTGATCGACCGGAATCGAGTATGTTGTTGTTTTGATGCTTTGTTTGCTTGATTTCATATGCCTTGATTACAGAGTTTATGGGAAGATGAGTGCATTGAGTAATTTAGAAGCTTGATTTGGTTTCAGTGAGTGATTCTTTGTTTTCTCAATAATATCTTGTTTGTTGAGCTCAGGTTTTATTTTTGTGATCTGGTTCAATTGTATTGTGGCTCATTTTTTCCTCAGTTTTCTGCTCTTGATAGTTAACTTGGCTTTGGTGTGGTTGCATTGTGATGCTTGTTCACTGGAT
>CAOJBJ010556728.1:0-11955 GCA_948291685.1 Euphorbia celastroides | reverse complement strand
AATCCAACAACTCTGAACTTGGAATCCAGAGATGAGGTTTCAATACCTTGCCGCCCACTAACACAGCATTTAACTTAATGATTCCATTTAACTTAAAAAGAATAAGAACAATCTTTCAACTTTATTATATCAATAAAATTTTCTGAGCCAAAAAATTTGCAGAAAAAGCTGTGTTTTTCATTAGTCTCATAGCCCTCTACAAGATTTTGAAGGCTACAGTGAATACAATAGAAATCAGTTACAATGTAACTCCAACATTTTTCTCAAGGTTAAAAAATGGCAACAATAGAATTCTAATTGAAACTTAGAAGATGAAAAATCATATATTTATGTAAAATTCCGGGCCTCTAGCAGTTCTTGATTTCAACCCAGAAAGCTATCTCGCCTTTCTTTTATGTTTCTCTCTAACTTCTGCTGTATTAATAAGAAATTGATGAAAATGAATTGTGTTTCCTTCCCCAAAATGAACTCTCTCTCCCTCTCTCTCTCCTTCTCTACTTGCTGCAACTTCAACACATCTTACAACAAATTCCAACCAATACCGAAATGTATTTACCGAAATCTGACCTCTGTTCACTACCTCAGCACTTGAAAATCGAAAATTGGCTTCAGTTCTGCTGAGCCACTAGCTGATCAATCTGCAATTGCTCAATCCAGGCTGACTCAATTTGGGGGTTCCCCCTTGAACCCTCGCTCATTGAAGCATTGGGAATCCCCAATTTTTCCTTAATGTCAGTTGGGGATTCTTTAACAAGAGACTGCACCCACGAGAGATCAGGCTCCTCGCCATTGCCAGCTTCAAATGAGTTCGACCTGCAAACCTTACCAAGGTCATCGTTCCAGTCCGGTTTTCCATTGGCTGAGCCCCATTTTGACCAGGAGCTCACCGGTGAGCCAACAATGGCAGCAGAGTTGGAACCGAGCTCACGAGAGCTGAGGCTTCGAAGCTGCTGCTGCTGCTTCTCCCGTTGAACCAGCATAGAAACCCGAGCACTCATGGGGGAAATGGGTTCCATATTTCGAGGGGAATTCCTGCCCGAGTTGAAAGAGGCCTGCAGCAGAGAGTGGTCAACGTTCTTAGGGGAAAAGCTCGTGTTGATAGGGGACAACATGCTCTGCTGGTGCTGGAACTGGTTGAGGACTGCAGACTTGTGGCTCGGGAAAAACATTGCTTGGTCAGTGAACCAAGGGGAAGCACCCTCAGCAGAGAAGAGATCCTCAAGGTTTGACGGGTTAAGGGCTTTGAACCGGCCAGAACGGTTCAGGGAATTGTTGATGGACAAATCATTCAGGAGCTGCTGCCGCTGGACATCAAAATCGGGCCTCAAACCGTTGTACTCATCGAATGGGATATCTCTTGCATTTAGAGATGATCTAAGCCGGCTAGACTGAATGCTGCTTCCAGGTAAATGCAAGGCTGGGACATTCGGTTGGGGCCAAGGAACATTTGACATTCCACCGCCTGATGGAGACAATGGAGGGGTGAATGGCGAAGGCGACATAACCGAGACCGAAGAAGGAGAACCAGGCAAGAGGTTCATTGCAGCAGCAAAATCCATGGCAGTAGCACCATCGGATCGAGGCGAAGGAACGGCAGATCCTGTGGACACATACAAGGGGCGAAGCTCCTCCATAGTGTGAGCAAAGAAACAAACTCTTCTAGCACAGCTAGTTCCATCTTTGCAGAGCCTGGTTCGATACTGAGCTGGATGTAGCCAGCACTCAAAAACCCCATGAGCATACTCACACATGTCGCCCCTTCGACAGGTCCCTTTCCTGAAGTCGGGACATGGGACACAGCTGTAATGGAACTTTCTAGGATCCCTTCTTCGGGCGTTTTCTCCTGGATGCACAAAGGGGCACTCAGTCCAGTCGTGGGAGTAGGCCCTGGAACAAGGGCGAACCTTGAAAGAGTACATCCGGAATTCGTCTGTCGAATAAATGCTGTTCTTGATATCAGGCAGGGACGGGTCGATCGGGTATTCTTTCTTCTCTTGGGGGTCGATCGGGTATTCTTTCTTCTCTTGGACGTCGCTCAGCTTAGACTTCTCGGGGCAATCAGGGGCAAAAGGCGACCCATTTTCCACCGATGGTGAAATCGGTAGAGAGTTGGAATTCAACTGAGTTGGAGGAACCGTCAAGCCTGAGCCGTCAATGGAAAGAAGTGCTTCGAGTGAAATTTTTGCATCGGGTTGCTTTGGTGGGACCACAAGGACGTCAAAGGGGCGATGGCCATTGGCGTCCACCAAGTTAGGATCAGTGCCTGCAGCTAAAAGCACTCTGACAACATCAACGGCATTCGTCGCCCCGCCAGAGGCGGCACAGTGAAGGGCAGTGGTCTGATCCTTGCCACAGGAGCTGTTGACATCAGCATCAGACAGAGAGAGGATCAGCTTTATCACATCAATGCTACCATACATAGCAGCAACCATCAAAGGGGTCCTCTGTTCATTGACCATTTGTTTCGAGCCTTTCTGCCTCACATACCATTGTCCAATCTCATCCACACAAGAAGGATTGCTCTCCATTGCTCTCTTGAAAGCCTCCACATCATTGTTAGCTGCAAGCTCAAGCAAGCTTGCAAAGGTGTCTTCGGTCTTGATAGTCAAGTGATTCATGGCTATGTTGGTTGGTCTGTTTTCTTCGGAACAACAAAATTTGTCAAGCCCTCAAAAGTTAATCTGAAATTGAAAACCATTGTAATCAGAACACTTCCCTTCCAACATATTCATATGCAATTATAATCTAAAACAGCAAGAAAGGAAACGATTAGTCTAGGACTATGCCAGACTCAGAGGTTTTTAGACTGGTTAGAGAAGTACCAAATATGGATAAATACAACAACTTTGCAGCAAAAGATTCCACGCAATATCAAAAAGCACTAGATGACACAAATGAGCTAATCAAGGTCCAGCTAAGCAATACAGTGCAAAGGGCTACTTTCACTCAGAGCTCACGATATTCATACCTGTTTGAATTAGGGGTTTTAACAAATCGAAAACCTAAAAATGGTTTACTTTTACTAGTGCTTTACTTTGCCTATGAATTCAAGAATTAGACAGAGTATAAACCACCATTTTGCAGACACCGGTAAGCTATAATTCCATAAGAAAAGGGGTTTTTCAATCCAGAACCCCAATCAAAGATAAAAAAAACTCAGATTAAGCAGTGAGAGCCTTAATTAAGCATTAGGAATTAAATCACCGCTTAGCAATTAAAAATCCCATAATTTCAGGACGAAAATTAGCAAATGAACAGATCAGCATGTAGTAGAAGATCTGGTCTCTACACAGAACAACACAAATGAGTTTTCTAATTTATAGAAAAACAGAAACCACAATAGAAAACACACCCGTGACAAAGATCTTCACTACTAAAATCTAAAACAAGTATTAATAGCGCAGTTTAATTTAGAAAGAGAAAGATGCATGTAGAGAGAGAATCGGACAAGTAGGTGATCGAAAAGCACACACAAGGAAGCAAACAATCGAGTTTTTAAGGTTGCAAGAGAATCTTACCACTTCACTCATAAGTTCCAGCAAAGAAAACGAAGACAAGTTTCACAGATCTATATATACAACAATACACTACAAACTGAAATTCCTTATTTGAACAAACTTCAATTTTTTTTCCTTTATCTGCAGCTATGGAGAGAGGGAACAGAAAGAAAGAAACTTGAGATATGAAATAGAGAGAAAGAGAGTTTCTTTAAAAAAATGAATTAAGAAATAAGGGGGATAATTGTTAATTGCAAAAATATATGAACTAAGCTTTGTATTTAAATATATAATTTACTGTGTAAATACTTTTTAATCCACCATAAATCTTTTGCCACGTCAAATTCGTATATGACATATTCACCCACTCAGGGGTAATATGGTCATTTGACAAGTTGGTTCCTGTCACATATTGGTTGTGTGGCGCGTTAGTATTGGTCGGGGCGTTGTGAAAATAAAAATTGGGTTGTAAAATGTTTTTTATTTTTTTTTATTTTTTGGTAATAATCACAAGTATTCCGAACTCACCTTTGACAGGATCCGACTAATCCTACTCGATCGGGTTGCGGATTAAAGCTTAAAGTCTCCTAGCGGGTTTTTTATACTTCCGTTGAATGAGGTCAAATTCGATTGAAATTCAACCTAAATTCACCCGACATTAAAGTCAATTATAGTGAGGTAGTGATCGTGTACATCGCTATCCATCGGAAAGAAATGTTCTTGTCATCATATGCGGCAGAGTCATTAATTTATATCGGACATGATGTATGGTTCCACTTTATTTATTCCTGGTTGCAAATAGATAGCCAAAATTCTCTTAAATCTATATATGCTGAATTGTTTATTTTAAAAAACATACTTAAGCTTTTTCCAACTTCTCTTCAAAGCAGGAAGAATATATAATATATAAGATAAAAGATTCTTGGATCAAATTTTTTTTCCTACTAAATTTCAGTCTATATTAAATGTTATTGAATATATTTGCAATCTTTTCCGAACTTAATTTTAATTTTGAGGATAATATGAAATCATCTACTGATAAAATTGGAAAATATTAATAGTTTAAACATTGTTGCTTAAAAATACTATTTAAAAATCTCAATTGACTAAAAAAATTACAAGACATCATTAATAAAATATTTGACTTAAAATTTGAAGTTAAAATTACGATATTTTAGTGGTTACTTTTTTTAGTAGTCAGTACTTTCTTTTTAGCATCATTAAAGACAAAAACATTTTCTAGTTTACACACCAAAAAAAGAATGAAGTTTAAAACAGGAAAATATGTTAGGTGCTGGATTTGCTGCTATGGCATTCTACAAGTGCAGCCACTACCAAAATTTTATGAATGTGCAATGTGTAAAATTAATTTTATGTCAATTTATTATTTTTCATATGGCTATCTTTACTTTGAAATATGTTTTAATAATTTTATTTATGTATATTCTCAAGCAACTTCTCTGATACTAATTGATAACGATACTTTCAATTTTAATAAACTGCTTTTGGATTGTAGTGAAAATTTTCAAACGTTGTGTAAATTTAATTAGACTGTATAGTCATTTATTATTACAGACAAAAGCGGATCCAAAACGATGGCAACAAGGCGTATGGACCAGCACTATTGCTTCCGTCCATGGAACCGTCGTGGAGTTGCAATCACAACAGTAGCTTTATTACAATTAATTTTATCTCAATTTCCCTTTCGCTTTGTTTTATATGAAAAGTCTGATAGTTAATCCAGAAATAAAAACAAAACATTTAATTGTCATTATCTTGTAGACCATATGTGTATTTATAATAAATGAGGTCAAATAGTTCACATATTGTTTATAATGTTTTTATATGCTTTCACAGTCACTGTATGCAAAAATACATCAAAATGCATGGAAAAAGAAGTCTAGAATTCTCAATTCAAAATAACCAATGTATTACAATTGAATTGAAAAGAAGGATTTTGGTCACCTGAATGAGAGTACGCAAAACACTAAGAAGCTAGATCGCCAATAAGATCAACGTTCTTGGTAGCACTGAGTTAGGTGATACGTAATATATGACACTGCCACAAGAGACGAGCAACGCTTAATGAAAAGAGTTTTTTCAACTTTTTAGGAGTCTATGACTGCAATGCTACACTTGTATATCTATAAGCTGCAAGCTTATGTCGTATTTATAGTCAAATTATAATCAATAAGAAAATGTTAAATTTTTAATTATTTAGATAATAAAATCTAATTTTATTTTCTTTCCATCTAAAGTGTTATGCATTTATTAAGATTGGATTCGGAATTCAGTATTTCGTAACAACTACATTTCATTTCAGGTTTTAAGTCCGTGGTAAAACAGTATTTTGTCGTAGATATGCGTTGGAGTTCATTACGAGTGAAAACAAAATTTGTTTAGTTACAGAGGAAGCAATTTCATTTCCACTAAAATTTAATAAATAACCACTTTATTAAGAAAATTCGTACATTTTTCATCTTCATAATTAAAAATCGATTTATAGTTTTATCATTTCACATTGGTTTACTCATTTCTCACTCTCATAATCAGCTTTGTAGAAATCTGTTTCAGGCTACAACCTTTTATTGACAGCAGCAACCTTTTGGTGCAATTTGAAGGAAAAAGTGGAGCCAAAAAAAGGCAAGTGGGCCTGTGATTGATGGTAGCCAAGTGGGAGATTTGGTGTATTTTTTGTACTAATTTATTATCATTTTACTTGTTCCACATTAAGTCACATATGGGCTTCTTTTGTTAACCAGGTATTTAGATATTTTGGTAGGATATTTAGGTAATTTTGGAGAGCTGTATATAAAGCTCATCTCTCTCTCGTTTAATTCATATTTTCATCTCTTATTCTTCTTCTCTTGTAACGGATTTCAGAATCTTTCTCAAAGAGTTTTCTTGTATATATGTAAGCTAGTTGCAGTTTACTGGCACGACCTTCTTAAGATAATTGTAATGTTCTCCTCCTTATTTATTAAGTTTTTATTATTGAATTTATGATTTGGTTGTTTGATGGTGTGCTTAATGTTATGAGAATCTTGATCAAATTTTGTATTAGCTTTGTTATTGAGACAGAGATAATGTAATGAAGTGAATAAACCATTAAACACTTGAACTTGCTTGAGACCCGGGGGAGATTCATGTTCATGTTGAGAAATGAAGTTTGTTTAAGGAGATTGTAGACTTAATGTTGGATTGTGTAAGTGTAGAGATCGAAGGGTAACATGCTTATAAAATCCAAGATGTGGTGAGGCCAAGAGGTAAACCAATACCACTTAAATGAACTGATCTTGAATTAATGATTTTTTTCATGTTAGTGCTTATTTTGATAAGGAGGAAATTGCTAGAGTAATCTGTGTAGGTTGTGTCCTTTGATTTCAGTGTGTTGTATTACAACCTTGTTATCATGTGTTGATTGTGTGCTTGAGTAATACACTGTTAAATGGATTTTGGTTGAATTCATGTTGTTGGTCCCTTTAGGCAGTATAACACGTGTCAGAGGGGGTGAATGACTTTTAGGCTTTAAAAATAATTCAATGCAGTCTTTGTAATATCTTTTTAAAGACACCCTCTCTGATCATCGAAGACTAGCTTTCGTTGATGCTGACACTCGCGCGCTGAGAGATCTAGTCTCAGCGTGCTTTTCAGTGTGAAGGATTTAAGTGCTCAATGAATGCGTGCACTGATATATCAGCGTTGCTGAGTATTCAGTGGGTTAGTTTAAAACAAAGTAAGAAAATATCACCAGCGAGATTTTATCCTGGTTCAGCAGCCTGTGCCTACTCCAGTCCCCGGATACCCTCTCCAAGCTTTAATCCACTAGTGTCTCCTTGTCGGCGGAGAAGCCTTCTTACAGAGTTTTCCAGAGAACGAGTACCCTCCTCTTTCTCCTATTCTCTAACCCAACTGTTGGATACCCTCTCCAACAATTCACTCAGTTTTACAAGGAAAATTTCAATTATTCTCTTCACAAAATGTGAAAAGAGATTACAATAGATTTAATTTCTAACTTGTTGCAAGTATTTCTCTCGAATATGAAAGTTTTTGAGACTTGGTAGAAATTTTGTGTTTGATCGAGATTTGAGCAGAGTTTCGACTTCGCAGAAATTTCTTCACTTTTCTTCTTCTTTGATTCTCCTTTTATAGCCATAGAAATATTACCGTTGATTTCAGACCGTTTAGAATTTTTCTAACTAAAAGTTAGATAATTCTGTCTGTTACTTACAACGATAATTTTTCATTGGAGGCTTCTCTTTCTTGGAGACCACAATTGCTGCAAAATTCTGAATTCTTGAGGCTTTGACCTTGAGTTGTTGAATTTTGATTGGAGTTGCATTTTTCAAGGTTACTTTATGCCGGAATTAGGTACTGCGCGTTTCCAGGGTGTCAGGTGCGTCATTCTGTGTTTTGCTTCGTGCCTCCCACTTTTTCCGAAATGCATTAAATACGCGCTTGTCTTTTTCTCAGACCGCATTAAATACGATGTACTTCTTGTCGGAAGTGGACAGCTGGACATAAGACAAACTAACTTTTTGCGTCAGCGCTCATGTCCTTATCAGCGACATTTCTTCTCAGTGAGATTTTCCAAAATGCTTCATTGCGTGACTTCTTTCGCTGAGAGTTTCTTTAAGCCAGAGCAAAATGACCTTCAGCGAAGCTTTAAGCATCAGCGAGACTGGTCCAACAATCTCCCCCATTTTGCGATGGCAATTCTGAGAAGAATCTCAGCTCAGCGAAGAGACTAACTTTGCTGTGAACTCCCCCTAGAGATGGCCTTAGGTTTCCAAGGATTCTCCCCTATAAGAGTTGCTTCTTTACTTATCTGCAAAAAGTTAGTTTCGCAATGATAAAACATATGGAGTTAAAAAGTTTTTAACTCACTGATGATAAAATATTCTTTCATTGATGATGAATTAATTACAAGTACAGGTTTACAATGAAAAGAATAATTTTGCTATCAATACATAATTACAGCTAAGTCCATTGCCTTCGCATAGCAAAATTCTACAACTTCTCTTTCTGCTTCTGCTGCTGCTGCTTTTGCTGAGACTTCTTCTCTTTCTCCCCCATTGCCTTCACAGAATAGTCTTTTAAGGTCTCAGTAGCGAACTGCTGAAAACTCTCCAAAGACATATGAAACAATTGAAGATTACTAGCAATGGCAGGGTCCAGTTCCTCCTTCAGCTGCTTGAGCCCTTCTTTGGTGATCAAATCTTGATCTTCCAGCTCTTTCAATACTCGGTGCAGAGCACGAGATTGCCACATCAGCGTCGTATGAAGCTGAGAGACAAATTGATTGAGCATTTACAGAAGAGGAGAGATGTGTGCTGTGAAAGCACCTGGTAAGCGCTGCAACTCAGCCTCAATCTCCTTGAAGTACTTGTCGTAGTTTGCAGCACGCTGATTAAAATTGTCAATGGACTGTTTGATAGCTGCTGTGTTCTGCATTGTATTCTCGACTTTGTTGGAGATGAGTGCGAGAGTTGTTGAGTAGTCCTTCTGCGGAGGGATATTTACTATTTTGAATGCAGGCCAATGATTGCTGGAACACCGTGGTCTAATCCCTACATTGGAGGATTTTTTTATACATTACTTGCTATTATTGTTATTATTGTTAAATTAAGACTAAACGCATCAATTGCTCCTTCAAATTGGCAAAAAAAAAGTCACATGTCACCTCAATCTTTCAATTTGGATACATAACTCCCTAAAGTTGGCAAAATTGGACACATAACTCCCCCAAGTTGATAAGAGTGGACATATAACCCTCTCAAGTTGGTAAAAGTGGATATATAACTCCCCCAAATTGATAAAAGTAGACACATAACTTTCTACAATAAAATAGTATCACGTCAGTTCGGGGTAGTTAAGTTGTAAATTTTTACCAACTTCAGAGAGTTATGGGTGAAACCTCAAACTTTGAGATGACAATTGACTTTTTTTTTATAACTTGAAATAGTAATGGATGCGTTTGGCCTTTTTCTAATAAAATTATCAAGGCATGAAACTTGTACTTTATTTAACATTGTTGTAATCTTTTCCTTTGGTTAAAGAAGAGTATATATAGATTAAATGAATGGGGCAAAATATTGAGAAACTTTATGGAATTCAAGTGAGTGATAATGTTACAATACATAATTTTTATTTGGCTAGAGGAGAGTTATCCCCTGACGATTTATTGTACTAAAGTCGTCCGCCTGCTTTATTGTTTCGTGTATAGTAGCCATTATCATTCTTGGCAGGCAAAGGCAGAATGAGTATTCGGTTCAATTGAAATTGAACTGAACCGAATTGAATTGTTTCAATTAATTTATTAGATTTATATTATAAATTATATCGAACCGAACTAAAATTATAATAAAATCCGAAATAAACTTAACTGATATTGGTTTTTATAATAAAATTATAATAAAAGTTTGGTAATTCAAAAATAATAATTAAAATTTAGTAATTTAGTTAAAGTAATTTGGTTCGGTTCGGCGTTAAACCAAATGCTCACTTTGGAATGAAAAGTTCCAATTTTGCTATAAGTCACAAACTGTACACCCTTTCGTGACCCATAATTCTATGATTCGAAACACCTGATTATCAACATTAAGTGTTCTTATGTTTTTTTAAGACAAATGAGTTTCAAATAGTAAGTTATTCACTTGAGATTACAATTCGACATAGGTTTTGCACCTGAAAATTTTTGAAATACACTTCGATGAGGTTGAACTATTTATGGGCTGTTAACTTCAAAGTGACCATTAAATTATGATTTGGATCTAACTAGTTGATATTTGATGAAATATAGTTATTATGAATCCATTAGAACTGTTGCTTTCTGGATGCATTAGATTATTTATTAGATTTATTAATTTTTAACCTAATACATACTTTGCACCTTAAACTTGACATAATTTATCTTTTGACACCCTAAATTATAGTTTTGTCCCGCTAATCCCCCGAATTGAACTTGGCAAAAATGCACCCGGTAACTCCCTAAACTTGGCAAAATTACATCCAATAGCCCCTTCATGTTGACATGGCATCGCTTTTGCGTTGAAAAGTTAACACGTCCACACTTTGCCACATCAACATGATGAGGGCTATAGGTGCATTTTTATCAAATTCGGAGGATTAGCATGATAAAAGAAAAGTTTAGGATGTCAAAAGATAAAATACACCAAGTTTAGAAAGTAAAGTATGTATTACGCCTTAATTTTTTCATTTGAATTTTCCAAAAACTTGTAGTTAACAAGTGCGAAAATCATTATCATCTGTAGTCATTTCACCGAAACTCAAAAATATTAAAATGGATATTAATAATATATCTTGTAAACATTTTTTCGTAAACCTCATATAATATATAAAAAAAATTATTAATTACAAATTTCAAATATTTCTTTCATAAAAAATTTCAATTAGCAATGACTTCACCCTATAATCACTCTCTAACTAATTAATTACTTTCTACACTTTTACCTAAAAACCTTTACATATTCCTCTACCCACTAGCCAGTGGCCATAATCACATTATCGATTCAAATATTAAATTGTTCTCTCATACATTAAACACAATTAACCTTTTCTTACACTAATTTTCAAGTTGAAACCCTTAATCTCCCTCAGAACGGGCACATGTTCTTTTCTATCTCTCTGCAATACTATTCTTTTGTGTTTTTTCTTCCGACTCATCTACCCATAAAGGTATGCAAGACCCCATTTTCGGTAAAATTTGTTTTTTTACCGGAAGATATAGAGTCTGTTTGACATTGCTATCAGAGCTACTGTTCTTAAAAGTTGGTATCACAAACTTTTCACACAACATTATTTTTTTGATTTTGATAGTGCATTTTGATCATTTATATCAAAAAGTTAAGAACTGTCAAAACAATTTTCTTAAAACTATAATTTGTTGCTTTTAGTAAAAGCTACAAAATGGAACTTTTAGGGAAAACAGACCCATAGTCCATTAAATCAAATTACAAGCAATTACAGCTCCAATTAAAGATAAAATTTGTTTATGGAATTGGTGAGTTTGCTTGGTTTTAAGTTAGATCTGTGAAATTGTCAAGAACCGACCGGATTTTGACAGAGAATAAGTTGTTCACGGAGCTCGTCGGAGAAGAATATCAAAACGGCGACAACCCTAGATTTGAAAATGTTGTTTAAAGAGACAAGCAGGTTTTATCCGGTTCGCCGATTTATCAGTTTTGACCGGTTTGAACTTGTATTCTCCGATTTTCTGTGAAACTGATAGTTATGATTAAACCAACCGGACCTATCACTGGTTCACAGTAAAATCGGTCGAACGGGCCAATACGATAATTCAATCGTTTTGTTTCTATATTATATATAATTCGAGTATTATTTCATATTTTATGTAAAACTTTATATGTATAAAAAATAAATAGATATGCATATTTATATATATAAATAAAAAATAAAAAATATATACATCTATGCA
>CAOJBJ010555997.1:0-19016 GCA_948291685.1 Euphorbia celastroides | reverse complement strand
AAAACTCTGTAAGAAGGCTTCTCCGCCGATAAGGAGACACTAGTGGATTAAAGCTCGGAGAGGGTATCCGGGGACTAGAGTAGGCACAGGCTGCTGAACCAGGATAAAATCTCGCTGGTGATATTTTCTTACTTTGTTTTTAGACTATCCCACTGAATACTCAGCAACGCTGATACTTCAGTGAACACATTCATTGAGCACTTAAATCATTCACACTGAAAAGCAAGCTGAGACTAAACTTCTCAGCGTGCGAGTGTCAGCATCAGCGAAAGCCAGTCTTTGCTGATCAGAGAGGGTGACTTTAAAAAAAGACATTAAAAAGACTGCATTAAATTATTTTAAAAGCCAAAAAGTCATTCACCCCCTCTGACACGTGTTATACTGTCTAAAAGGACCAACACCTTCCCATCCTCTGCTTTTACTCAAAAAGAAGTGAGCAAGGACCTACCTCTTAAAGAGTTATTTAATTATTAATGTAATGGAATTTTTAGTCAAAATTGGTGGCTGAGATGACTCTGAATAACGCATAACACAATTAGTAATTATTTTGAGGTAAACTTTGGCAACTATGAGAGGGACTGGATTTAGTCCAACATCCATATATACTTTTCTCATCTCAATTTTCTCTATTGCAATGATCTTAACAATAATTTCATATTGCAATAAACTTTTCCTTTCTTCTTTCCTGGATTTGTACCAAATTCCCCTTTGATTCGATACCATGCCTCTCATCTACTTTTCTCGTGTATCACAGAATCAAGAAGAGTTCTTTTTCACTCGTGATCTTACTTCTACCACATACAATTATTCCTCGGATTTTAAGTCGGGATACGAAAAGCTTCCAAATCATCTCAAATCCTGCTTAGATTATTGCTCCTTTGCTACTTTCAAGGGCCCTATTGACAAAGACAAACTTGTTCGGCTTCTGCTAGCCGAAGATTTAGTTCAACAAATTCCAGGAAAAATCATCGAGGAAGTAGCGGAAACAAATCTTCAGGATTTGATTTCCCTTGGAATGCTTTGTCAGGAATTTCTAGGCAATGGATTAGAAGTCGAAGAGAATTACAAGGAGATATCTCTTGTTCGAGTTCAGGAAAAAGATTTTGTTTCTTCAGCTGCAAATTCTCCCGTATTTGCACTCATATACGATGACGGGAAAGATATTCCGCCCAATTTCCGAGCCCTCCAAGTTCATTCGTTATTCATTGTAACTATTGGAAGGAGGTCGACCGATATAAAACGAGGCCTTTCTCATGTTTATATGGAAAGTGTTTGCAAATTACAATCCTTGGTTCTGTTGGATTTGGAAGGAATCGTAGAGAGCTTGCCAAATGAAATTGGAAATTCGGGTAACCTCAGGTATTTGAGCTTGTATTTGTCAGGATTGGACGAGTTCCCGAAAAGCTTGTTTACTCTTCGGGAATTGCAAACTCTGGATATAAGGGGCTCTAGACTCCAAAACTGTCACGAATTACCCGTCGAGGCATTGAAATTGAAGAAACTGAGACACCTTTTAATGTCTCGCGATAGCGGTGACTTTGAAGTCAAAGTTCCCAAGGGGTTCGGGTCAATGGAGAATCTTTACACTTGTAATGGTGTATATGGTGGAGAAGGCATTGCGAAAGAACTCGGGAACTTGACTCAGCTATGTAAACTCGGTGTTAAGCGCTTGGCGAGTGATCATTCTGATGAAATTGCAGCTTCAATTTCGAAGATGACGGGTCTCGTTTCTCTGTCATTGGAAGCTGAAGGAACCATTATTAACGGTACACTTTTTCCCGAAATGAAACAATTTTCCCCTCCGCCGCTACTCCGAGAGGTAAATTTAGTTGGCGGACTATTTGACATTCCCAATTGGCTTTCATCTATAGGAAACCTGACAACTTTGTCATTGTCTTACTCGAGGCTATCAGAAAGCCAGATTTCGGTCCTTCAATCTCTCCCGAAACTCAAAAGTTTGTGCCTTGATAATGCTTGCGATGCGAAATTCATGAGTAAAGGGTTTTGTGGTTCGGGTGGTTTCAAGGAGCTTGAAAGTCTTGAAATCGGGTCTAGGAGTCTAGTTGAGTGGGGTGAGATTGTAGATGGGGCTTTTCCGAGCTTGAGGTTTCTTACTTTTTCGAATTGTGTCAAGTTGAGGTTTCTTCCAGAGGGTTTACAGAACCTTTCGACTCTGGAAAGATTGTGCATACTTCCGGTGTATACCGAAATAGCGAGACGGGTGAATGGTGAAGAGAGTTACAAAATCAAGCACATTAAAGAGGTTATACTTTACGAATTTCCGAGTGCATTGTTGCAAGATTTAATGGCTATTGTTCCTACCATGGAATGATTTTATTGTTGATATGAGCTTAGACTCGTAGTAAATATTTCATTTTTAAAAAATAAAAATTATGGTATGCTTGACTTGGCCACTTAAGTCAAAAATATTTGTAAACGATATTTGTTTTCATTGTTGGTTATTAAAACTTCGGGAGATTCTAAGGTGACTTTATTTTAAACAAAGTTATCTTAACTTTGTTAATTTCATCATTGATTGAGTGGGGTCCACCACCAATTCAATAGTGAGATCAACCAAGTTATACTTACTTTGTTTAAAACAAAGTAAGCATAGCCTACACCTAAAACTTCTCTTGATATGTTGCATTTGAATATTCACATTTGTATGATATTATATGTTTTGGTATGCTTGTAGACCAAATTTAGAAATATGCAATGGTAGGATTAATTAATTAGTTATTGCCATACTTAGGACCTTTCATTACTATTAATCATCGCAGAAAATTCAACTTCAACCGAGGGAAGTGCGGAAATTATACCAAGAACCGAGTTCTTGGTAGAACCCGCCTATTCTTCTCGTTAGCATCCCGTAGTTATGTCGATAAGAGTGACATATATTTTGCACTGAAGGTCTAAAATTCAGGTCAAATAACCCATTTATGTATAATTTTTCGCATATATGAGTGGAATTACACATCCATAATGTTATCAATGAAACCAAAATTTTGGAAAACGTCTGATTCACACTTGGAGGACAATTTTACATGGTTATTTGCTAACAAAAATTTCAAAACACACTACATGCTCTCCACTCTCTCTACATACAATTAATTTGTAAACTATAGGTAAATGCAATATATTTCATTCAATAGACTGATATTTTTTAACTAAAAATAACAAGAACATGTATAGTTAAACTATAAAAATAACAATAAAAGCAAATCAACTCATGCTAAAGACCCTTAAACCTCGTATAGGTATGTATTACATCGACGAGGTCTGCCTAACAAATCACCAAACAACGGGCTCAAAGCAAATCTGAATTCTAAATCCCGACACACTACAACCACCTCATTCACCTGATTCCACTTATAGTACACTTTTGACCAGCGAAACCGTGCTCTCACTTTGAGGGTAAAGGCTATTGTCCCATTGTGCAGCTTTTCATTTGCAATTGCATCAGCGAAGCTCGTGTTTATAGAAACAGACGATGCAACAATTTGAGTACGATAAGAATTCATATTGTGGGATTCAACGGACAAAGTCGAACCAATAAGTTGATTTTTCAACAAAAGAGAAGCCGACATATTTTTTAAGGAAAAATGAGTAATAGACTTGTTGGAGAATGCTATGTTCCAAGTGCCTGACATGTGAAAAGAGGAGATCTTTAAGGAATGAACACTGTAGTTAATGAACACTGCCAGCATCTACTCGGAACTCGCTAGTTGAACTACAAGAAAAAAAGTTGTTAGGAAAACGGAAATAGTAGTTCCAAATACTGAACAATCAAGTGCAGTAGTAGAACAAGGCATTGTAAAAGAGATATTCTTGACAATTAATGCAGAAGATCAAAGAAAAAAGCTTGAAAGGAGATTTCTTTGAAGCAAAGCCAAAGTATGGAATTAGTACGTGAGTTTTGCAATTTAGGATTTTTGAAGCTTTTGCCCCTTCACATCTGCTATATGAGGAAGAAGAAAGCTTATATGGATTTCTTGTCAAATTTTCTCCATACTATTTTTTTTACTTAGGCCCACATTTTCAAGCAAACAACCATTCATTTTTTTAATAGATAAGAATCAGCTCCTATTTTTTATGTCTTTCTTATTTATATACTTCGTAGTAATCTTATTTGATTTTACAATTTAATTTATTCATACACTCTGATCCATGTTTTATTCCTTAAATTAATGACCTTCCACCCAACTCTAACCTTAAATTAATTAATAAATTATACGACTTAAGATGTAAATAAAAAAGAAACATTAACTGAATGCTAATGAGTTTACTTCAAATATTAATTATGTAGTTTCGTATCGATTAATTGATTTTTTAATAAGTGTTTGTAACCCATTAAAATTTCGCTTAAGAAAAATGTGACACCGGTTTGTTGAGAAATAAATCCTTAAGAGACTATGAAAAAAATTTTGCACCTTAATTTTATCCCTCCCTCGGCCACTCTCCCCTTCCCGGGCCGAGGCCCCCCTCTCTGGGTTCTAAGAAGGAAGGTGGCGCCTTGAATCAATCAAATCAAAAATTTGAGTCAAGGGAACTAATACTCTTTTTTTTTTTAGCTTAGCTAGCGTTCCGGAAGAATCTAGTTATTTAGAGTACTGACCTCTGGCACCGCGAGTGTCTTAAATAGGAGTTGCATGTAAGGAGGGGTATAGTAGGGAGTGATTGAAAAAGAATGCATTGATAAAAGCAACGCCAAACAAAAAGAAAATTTATATATTTGATAAAACGTCGGTTTGATAGTGCATTTTGATCCTTTATATCAAAAAATTGAGAACTGTCAAAACAGCTTTCTCAAAATTATAATCAGCTGCTTTTAAGAAAAACATAAAAATGAAACTTTTAGAAAAAACAGCCCCAAACAGGCCCTTACATTAAAGAATAAAGGGAGTATTTTTTTATTTCGTTTATTAAAAATTATGCATAGTAAAATTGACACGAACTCCACACTACATGACCCATAAAGGGAACATGTTGCACAATTGGAATAAATGAACAATGAAATATACATAGATAAACAAGGTAGCCAATATCAATTTCTGCCTTTATTTAATTGCCCCAAAATATCTTTCAACTTTAGACTCTCTCGTTGACTCGTTTTTATTTTCTCATTAATTATATATTACATCTTTTAAAAAATCCAACCAACTAAAAGATAAAACATGACATTCAAAAAAAAAAAAATAATGTACTTTTACAAGTTGAAAGGAGTAGTCAAGACTTTCAAAACCCAAGTGCAATATACTATATGTTAAAATTTAAAGGGGACAATTACCCATTTGCCCCAAACTAAAATGATTTTACAAGCACAGTAGAATATAATTTTTAGACAAAATTATCAAATACCAGAAATAAAAATTGAAAACACATGTTTTACAATTTTGACTAATTGGGGATGCAAATTTATTTTCAATCAGTTTAAGAAACAACAATAACAATGATAATAAGAACTTGACACGTACTCTCATTGGGTAGAAGTTAGAACCACCAATGGACTCGATAAGGTGGTCCACCACAAACTTTTTATCACCACCGCGTATTAGCACCGGCCACGGCCCTGTAAATCGGTTGAAATTCGAGCGGAGCGGTCAAAAAGCGCGGCTTTTTTCCAATTGGCGTTTTCCCTGCAATTTCACCACTCCCGATTGCGTTTTCATGGATCAATCTAACGTGTCCCAATTTTCATGGCCGCAACTGCAACTTAAATTCCGAGCTGAGGGAACATATTCCATATTCTAAGGATTTCCTGTTTCTCAGATCCCATCTCCTGGTAATCCCTTTGCCCTGATTCGGTTTCTTGTTTTGATTCTTATCCAATTTCTCTGTTTTCCCCTTTGCATTTCTGTTCCTTCTCTTGTAGAGGTTGTAATTGATTTTTTGTTCTAGTTTTTGTCTTCAATTCTACTTCGGTTTCATGGATTTGTCTCTTAATCGTGACCTGATTTTGTGGAGAAATAATCCCAGAGGAAACAGCTAGAGGTTTTTAAATTGGTTGTTTGTATAACCAGAGATGTTTATGTTTAATTAGTGATTGAAGATGCCTATGCTGAACGAATTTCCAATTCGTTAGTATTGATTTTTTTCCAGTTTTTGTCTTCAATTGCGCTTCGGTTTCATGGATTTGTCACTAAATAGGGACCTGGTTCTGTGGAGAAATGGCAACTTAAGCCCTGATCCCATAGGAAACAGCTAGAGATTTGGTTAATTGGTTTTTTTATATAACCAGAGATGTTCATGTTTAATTAGAGATTGAAAGATGCTTACACCGAACACATTTTCAATTTATTGAAATTATTTATCGAGCAGCTTCCAAAATTTCTCTTTTTTCCTACCTGAATGCTCTTCTGGACCTTGCATGTTGTTCTGGTACAAAATGGATATATTGTGAATTTCGCGGAAATGGAAACAGGAACTGGCATCAAGAAACAGTACACTGTTTGAATTTAGGTTTTCCTGATGGAATTAGAAATGGGAAACATTAGGTTTAGTCATAGTCACTGTTAATTGGAGTAATTGTTGCCGTATAATCTGTCGCTGCAATGTATCTACTCTTGAACGAAAGTGAATTTGCTGATATGAGAGGAATTTGGATTAGAAACAAATTGATGTGTAACTTCTCTAGTGTGAGGGATTGAAGTGAATTTGATGATAATTGAAACTCTTGATTGTATTGGTTCAGGATATAATGGGTGAGTTAGATGGAAAGGGATCAATCATGGGAAGTCTCAAAAGAATGGGAAATGGAAGCAAAAAGGTGTTTGACCCGTCATTTCTTGTTCAGCTGCCAAACAATCTTGAAAACTTTTTAAAGGTGAGTTGGTTCATTCGAAGAATTCATTCATTGAGTCGTTGGATGTTGGAGTAATAGGAGGAGCTAAATGAATTCTGGTTTTTTGACAGGCGCAGCTAAGGAAACTACCAAAACATAATGAAAGAGTGGCCTTAATGAGAAAGCGTGAAGGAACAGCTACTGCTTTGAATGTTGATGTCGAAAAGCAGCTACAAGGTTGGAGAGAAAATCCGTCATGGATTGATCAACCCCCACAAATAAAGGTACGAATAAGTTTAGCCGCAAATTAGTCATAAGATTCTCAAAACAAGCAATTAATTGAGTAATTACAGTACATTTCGTAGTACATCACAAATAAAACCATAAACTTCACATTAAACCTGAATTTCAGTAGAAAGGTAAACATGAGTAATCCCAATACAATCTCTCTTTTCTGTTCTTTCCGGAGTTACTAGTGAAATTCGGTTTTGATAAATAAATGAATGGGATGCGAAGCTTCTGGTTACCAACTATTTGAATATCTTTTTGCTACCAATATGTATTATTCTCTGCAGGTCAGTGTACCAAAAGGTTCTCTATGCAATCTTAGTGTGAATTTCGATGTCGGTTTGCCCCCAGAAGCAGTGTACAATATTGTGACCGACCCGGATAATAGGAGAGTTTTTAAAAACATCAAGGTAATTCAGAAGTTTCATTTGATTTTCTGAAACCATTTATCGGTTCATTTTCTTTTTGCCAATTTGGCATAATTCATCAGAATATTATTTTGACTCGAGGGAAGACACTAATTTCTTTTCAGGAAGTCATATCGAGGAAAGTTATCCTCGATGAAGGACACAGGCAATTGGTTGAATTAGATCAAGCAGCCATTTGGAAATTCCTGTGGTGGTCAGGGACAATATCAGTCCGCGTTTTAGTAGAACAAAACAGACAAGACATGACAGTAAGAATCTAACGCTAAGTTTTTTTCCATTGTGACCCGACTTCTATGATTCATTTTCTTTCCATTGTGACCCGAGAAACCGAAATCCATGATTCTTTCGTTATGGTCATTGACCAATATTTAATAACTGCTTTACAGATGAAATTCAAGCAATTGGAAACCGGGTTCATGAAACAGTTCGAAGGCTGCTGGATAGTAGAGCCAGTGTTTGTCGATGAAAGCCTCTGCTACCCGTTAAAACCGAAAACATGGGGAGAGTATTGTTCATGTACAGGAGGCAAAGGGAGGATAGGATCAAGAATTAGCTTAGAGCAATTGATCCAACCGGCGATAGTTCCACCACCCCCGATTTCATGGTATCTCAGGGGAATCACAACCAGAACTACTGAAATGATTGCCAATGATTTGCTTGTTCAAGCCGCTAGAATTCGGGGAGATTTCACTCCAACTTCATCAGAACCCGACGATTGTTCGAGTGAAAATGATGAACAACAAAGTAGCAAACCGAGTAATATAAAAGAGAGATGGGCGCAACACAGGAGAAATGCAAAGCAGCATAGTAGAAGACCGTTGCCTGCTTAATTGTTTTGTTCGTTGTTTTCAATGTTCAATGTTTGTATCACATTAATTTTACATGTATAAAACCGAAAACACATGATCAAACCGAAATTTTCAGCACTGCAATAGTAGAAATCGAAACCGCAACCACAGCAGTTACAAAACAATGTTGCTCGTTAAAAAACCAAATTGCTATCTTTGCTTTATCAAGTATGCTTATAGTGGTAATATGATTTACAGCACAATACAGACAGATTTGAAAAACAATAAAACCAATTCAACTGTGATTTTTCTCTGGCCTTGTATAACTATTGCTATGATGCATAAATCCGACACTGTATACTGTCATTCTCCTCCAAGTTCCCATTTAACGGCTTACCGCTTGTATCTGAACCGAATATTTGTTTCACAGATTGATTGACCTCTAAGTTGTTGAGATTGAGCTTTGTGTAGCTTAAAAATGCACCTAAAGCTCCCAGAAATCCTTCGTGGTTTAAAAACATTGCCTTGGCCTCGCATTTGGACCTGAAAAACACGAAGGAAACACAGTAGTTAGACGTATCTTACCAGGGAGCTATCTAATTTCCAGATGAAGAGAAATAAATTCTTATAGGAGTAAGAAATTCGTGACGAGGAAATCCAAATTATTACCAAAAATCAACTCCAACAGATATTGTGTCCATTGTATAAGCATGGCCTCGAATGAAAAATCCTCCAAAGAATATCCTCTTTAGACAGAATCGCAGTGCATTCAAGTAAGAGATCTGAAGGATACATATAACAAATCAGGCTACAACGAGACTGCACACTAATTTTACTGACTAAAGAATGGCATCTTTTCGATACAAAAAACTGCCATTTGTTGTATATATAATCTTTATTGTGCTCCCTTATAATTTCGAGCTCGGTTGTTTCAACTAAATATTACCTGCCCGATATTGTTCGAAATCATTCTGAGAAGTGACCGAGCAATGTCTTCGGGTGTATAGTCTTCGAGCTCTTTATCATCAGAAATGGCCTTCCCAAAACTGGAAGCAATTGCTGTTGATGCAAGACCAATCTAAAAAAACCAAAAAAAAAAAATACACAACAAAGAAGTAAGCGAAATGTATACAAAGCAAAATCTTACAGAATCCCAGTTAAAACTCAGAAAATGACAAGCTACTGTTGACCACTGAAGATTCTACAGGTTAGAAAAATACCTTAGAATATTCCATTCCACCATAGATGTCACCAACAAGCATGTCTATAACTCGGTTATTTCCCTTGTGGCTTAACTCCAACAACTCATCAAAACTGAGAGATAAAACACGATTTTAGTCGCTATTGGAAAATTACAGAGGTACTGGCTGTTACAGAAGGACGGAGTTTATCAAATCACCTCTTGCATTTTGTTAATAACTTTCCCAAACCCCAAAATGTGCCACCTCCAACGTTTGTTCCACTAACTCTCTCATATTTACCGTCTCCATCTACCTATATAACCACAAATCCACATATCAAATCAAATGCCAAGGTTTATTTTATAATTATATCTGGATGAAATAAATAATCTGAAAAAATACCTTGATCATACTAACACCAGAACCAATATTCACAAGCAAATAGGGGTAGAGATCATTATGGTCAATCTGCACAAATTCTTTCACGCCGTTTATGTACGTGTATGCTTCGTGATGAAATGCCTACTCCACAAACAACCACAATCAGGGTTACAAAATAAACAGAAATCAAAGAAATATAATACATTAATCAATGTCCACATTAAGTTTAAGGAAAACAAAGACAGGTTATGCCAAAAACCTTACCTTAAGTAAAAAGTTCGCTCCTGTCACAAGACAATCCATTTCATCTTCCTTGTCGAGACTAAGACCGAGCTTTTCTTTGAAAAGATCATTGAACTTGTATGCCCCACCACCTGTGGCCTTCAACAAATCGGAGTAATAAGATTTCATATTATCATTTGCATATTATAAGACATGAATTTTCGAAAAAAAAAGAGGTTTGCTGCAAAAGACACTTCATAAGAAGACTTCACATCGATGGATAGATAATCAATGAAGAAACATAAAACCTAAGCATACCTTAATGAAGTACTTCTCCTTCATGGGACTGTCATTATGTTGGAAACCTAAGTTCATCTTAAACAGTAAATATATAAACAGCAGTATCCATAAATATGTGCATCCTGTGAAAGAATCAACTCTGAGGAGAAAAAGCCACAAAATGAAAATAAAAATCAGAAAATCCAGATGAAAGTTTCCTGTAACACCCCAGATACCAGTAAGCCACAAATGTAGAACTGTATTAGCATTTATCCAGTAAAACAAAACACCTCAAATGTGAACCTTTAACACCTTCCATGAGAATCTCGATATTTACCGATCAAACAAGACAATCCAATAACACCACTGCACAATGTAAACATATTACTTCCAGATAGATCAGTAATTACTAATTACAGATCTCATGATCTGGAAACATAAGACAATCCTAATTACTTTCATGATTTTGCAGGTATACCAACTTATCTGGGAAACTTTTATAAGATTGTTTGATACTAAAATTACAATGGACTCAAGTATGTCAACAAGCTGAAATTTACCATAATTAGTTAATCCTAAGCAAAGAATCTTCCATAAAACAAACCAAAACCAAACAAATATGGACAAAACTAACATTTTCTAGAATAATGACAAAACTCAAGTAGTCAACATACCTCCAAAGTGAAGCTTCTTGGACTTTATAAAATCGAGGCAACCATTTATATTGCTTGTCTCAAACTTAGCAAAATGAAGCCTCCCTTCAAAATTAGGGTATTTCCCATCGCAATTGGGAACTCCAAGAGTATCAGTTGAACAATCAACAATCTCCTCCTCATTATCAACAGAATCCCCTCTACTTCTCGAGAGATAAACCACCTTAATCAAAGAACCTAAAACCAAGAATTCTCATCAACTGGGGCAAAATTGAAACCCTAAATTGAAATTGAAGATCAATTAGATACCAAAATCAAAACTGAGACAAAGGATATGAAGATCACCTCCGATATCGAGGGCCAAATGAGATATTTGACCAACAAATTCGTTGGGGTCCGAATTATAATCGGATTGAATCAGATCCATGGATTTCTCGCTTTTCTGTTGAAGAATTCAAATCGGGTCTTCTCTTTGTTGAAAATTTATACCGGAAAAAACGAAACAACCATCGCCCACTTTACCTAACCCATAATCCCACTTGCCCACTCATATATAGAATCCTTATCCGCTAAAAACAGCGAAGAATTCTTCGATTTCGATGAAAACGAAGTGGATTTAATGCAGAAACAGCAAAGCAGTCAATTGAATTTCGAAATGTCCGTTTCTTTTGTTTGCAATTAATTACTTCGGTTTTTTGGTGGTGTTGTTGATGCTGTCGTTTGACTTTTGCTTCGTCGTTTTGCAGTTGCCAGTTGGACTTTTGAGTTCTGATTCTTCTTTTCTTCTTCTTCTTTTTTCTATTATGAAAAAGCTTTGAAATGGGAAAGAGAGTGCGATTATTATGAGTTATTTTTTATGAATTATTATAAAGTGTCATGAGTTACAACCATAAAGTAAATAAATGTTTAGTGACTATAGGGGTATGAAAAATGTTAAAAACATGTTAATAATGCCGTGTTTGAATATAAATGACAATTCTTTTTTGCGAGTAAATAATGTTTTTATGTATTATTTAGTTTGCAAAATGGAATAGAACAATAAAATGCCAACCACGAATTGTTTAGAGGAGGTGGGACTTTTAAGTTAACAAAACCGTTAATATTCAACCAATTGACATTTGGTCAAGTGGTACATCTTTTAATATGTTGGTGGAGGTCTTGGGTTCGACATTCGGCCTCTTCAAGAATTTATTAATATTTAAAAAAAGCATTAACATTCTCTTTTATAGATGGATATGCAAGTTGTCCTAAAATCAATTAATGAGTTATGAATTGAAATTTTCACTCTGCTTTATATAAACTTTGGCAAATTTAATTAGAAAATCGCATTACCTATATTTGAAGGATTGTAAATCAATTAGATTACGATTTTGTTAGAGGACTTTAAATTCTTTTTCAAATACAAGTTGATATGTCTATCTTTTATTTATGAATTGTGATCCTCTTTATTATGGTATTAGAAATTTATGTCACTATCAACAAACTAAGTATAATATGTACTCGATATAGCTACTTCATTCATTTTTATTGTGTTTCATATAAAAAATTAATTGACATCTTATTTCCTATTTGCTAACAATCAAATCGTTGTGCCTTTTTGATACATTCTCTCAAAAGCATGGGTGTTGGCTATTACATTTAGGAAAATTGACACCAATACATAATAATTACAAACTATTTACATTATTCAATAAAAAATTTATTTACATAAATAACACTTTTAACTTTCTTTTTATAAATTAACAAAATATAAATACCATTTTCCTTTTCCATTAGATAAAGTTGCCGTCAATTTCAATTGCAACCGACTGCTTTTGTTTCTCAATTTTTTATTGTCGACATCATCTTTCATTGCCCACCTCCTATTGCTACTGTTGATTTTTCTTTCTTTTTTGTTTTTATCCTTTGATTAATTATATCACCAACAATTATGGCTTCCTCATCATCAATCTAATCTCCGATTACCTCCTCACCAATTTCAACTTCAACTCTCTCTGTATCTACTCCTCTCATATTCTCATGTCACCGTCGTCGGCCCTTGTTTCTACCTGAATCGATCCCGATCCACCATTCGAGGTGACACTCGATTTCACAATCTGCACCAAATCAACGATTCTTGTTTTTTTTACTTGCTTTTTCTGTTTTTATTGTTTTTGAGATGTAATGGTGATGAAGATAATAATGTTTGAAAGATGCACACAAGGTGTTCAATAAAATGCTTCTATAGTGTGAATGACATGTATAGTACATGTAATGGCGATGTATTGATTGTGTAATATGTGTAATGAATTCTTCTTCTTTTTTCTTGAATCAGAATTGAATTTGCAAGTGTGCAAGAGATATGTATTGTTTATATATATCATACGTGATGGATTTGTAAAGTTTATGCAATAACTTTATTTACAATTATGTAAAGTATATGTATTGACAGTGTAAAACATATGATAATGGATTTGTAAAACTGTTTATATTATCAAAACAGTTCGAAAATATTGTTCTGTTCATATTTGTCAAAACAGTTTGGAAATATTGACTATGTAATAAATATGTAATGGATGTGTAATGTATACATGTTTAAATGCGTAATAAGA
Source organism: Euphorbia celastroides (assembly GCA_948291685.1). Taxonomy (NCBI): domain Eukaryota; kingdom Viridiplantae; phylum Streptophyta; class Magnoliopsida; order Malpighiales; family Euphorbiaceae; genus Euphorbia; species Euphorbia celastroides. Next base: position 5,424 of record CAOJBJ010555997.1, on the reverse strand, counting down.
TGTTTTTACATCTGTTTAACCAGTCCAGAATAATATGTAAATTAAACGTAAAACATTTGTATATGCAATGTAAAGAAAATATAAAGCATGTGTGTGGACATGTCATAAAGTATAAATATAAAACTTATGTAGATATTTGTTGATAATAGTTTTGCTGTTTTTGTTATTTATATAATAAGTTTGAGTTAGTTGTCATTTTATTGACATGTAAGTTGAATTTTGTATATTTTTATAAGTTATTATTTTATATATTACAGAAATAAAAGATACAAGTTTGAATATTATGTGAATTGATATTTCATTTTTCTCAGATTTTGTAGTAATTGTTTTTACGTTGCAATTACTGTGCTCTCACGTTTTGTGGAACAATGATAATCACTACTTCAAAAAGCAAGCGTATAATATTGTTTGGATGATTTTTGCATATCTTTAGACAGAATTGCAACAAAAAAAAATTAGTAAACGGCCAATTAAAACGAAGATAGTTGATAAAAGAATTTTGGAATTCAAAATATAATAGTCAACAACTAAAAATTCCGGAGTTTAATGTGGTGAAATAATTGATGATATTGCAATAAGATAAGATTTGACGTCAAGTCTTTAAAACAAAAAATTCCCAAATTATCTGTGGAATAAGTTAGTATAATTTGACAACTCATCTTCTTATTTCCACTAAATTCATAAAACCACGTAATTTTCATAAGTCAATTCAGATTGTAAGTTGAACGCTATTCAAAACAATTTATAAATTCAGTTTTTTTATGCGTTTATCAAATGTCTTTATCATTTGACAATTTTAAAATTTTCAACATCTTAATGGTCAAGTTTGGCACCCAATTTCAACAATTAATGCTTGAAATTATTTTTCAACTCAACTAATTTTGGTATTTGACTCGTAATTGTTTAGGTTGACCAAACCGAGGTAAATGGGCTTGGTCCAATTCAGCCCAAAATCATCGACTTGGGCCAGCCCAAGGCCCACAATTTTGTTTATTTAATCTATTCAATCTTGCGCGGGAAGTTATCTCCTTTCTCTGTGCTTTGATCCCGCGAAATTTTTCCGATGCAGATTTCCGCTTCGATTTCAGATCTGTGCTTCAACGTGAGAATCTGTTACTCTATCGCTGTCTGCTTCAAATTTTCATTTTCTGATTGATCTATCTGTTTTCTTCATGGAGAATTTCTTATTCCGAATTTGAAATTTCATGTAAATTGTTGCAGCTGATTTGTTTTGCGTTTCAAAGATGCCGCGCATCTGAAGAAGTTTTCCGTATCTCAGTTGTTCTCAAGTCATATTTACCTTCCGATCCTTCTGCTGTTCAAATTTCCGGTAAAATGCTCCCAGTATTTCAATCCGATCTTTTGTTATTACTGTTTATTTGCTTTCGAGTGTTATTGTCCTTTGAGTTGCCGATGGGCTATTCAAATTTCCTCCGATTTGCGTCAATTCGTCTGCATCCTGTACGATATTAGCTTAATTCACCAACTCTGACATTTATGTTCAAATTTTATTCGCCATATAGCTTTTGATACTGGTATCGGAAGCAGTTTGGAGGAGTTTCATGATTTAAAAGGGGCCTCCGAAGCAATTGGTGCTCAACAATGGGGTTATCAGCTTCGATTTCGTCTCATTGTTTTCACTTTCTGATACCTGTTTATGTCTACCGAGAGTGTTTTACGTTTTCCTGTATGGTGCAGATGGATTTCTCAGCGTCACAACTACCGGTAACTTCTATAATTTCCGAGTTCATTTTTATTTGATTTTGGTATTTGTCATTGAATAGTGGAGAGAGTATAAGTTTCAGCCTTATTGATTGTGGCTTTCGCCCTTAATTTTATACGATTTTAATATATGCGTATCTCTGCTTTCCTGGTCTCAGTTCATAAGACAGTTCTCATTTTCGTGTTAGACATTCTTTCTTGGCATTATTTGCTGAGGAAAGTCATTGTAATCTGAATTGGTAGAGTTATCTGGCTTTGTTTTGCAGGTGTTTCTGATAACGAGGTGTACTTTTATCTGCTAAATTTTAGAGAAACTAGTTCTAGCCAAAGATTGTCCCGGCTACCGTCACAAACCTAAGAATGGTGCCATATTCAGGCAAGTTTCATTACTTGTATTTTGTGGATTTATGAAAAGGCTTATTTGAAACATCTGTTACAATCGAATGACAGTGGCACTGAAGCATGCCTATCAATTTCTGGGGCCATTGATGTCTTAGCGGAAGCGATAAAGCAGTTCATTCAAAAGGTTAGTTGGTTTTGAGAAAGTATACTCTATGTGTAAATTAGGTGATTATTGACAGAGCTAATTTCTTTCATAATCTTTAATTGGTTTTCCAGATTCTCATCCTGAAGATTCCTGTAAATAAAACAAACAACTCGGCATCTCTTTTTATCAGTAGGTCTTCTATTATTAGTTGTCTCTAACTATATTCAAATAGAACTATGGTGTCTCATAGTTTGATCTTTCCTCAAACATGCATGTAACATTATGAATTTATGTTTAATGTGTAAAATTCAAGAGAAACTTGTCTTAGTCTGTGCCGAACAAGCACATATGGACAGATAACACAAGTTTGGTTTAGTTGGTGGCAGACTCGTCTCAAAGGCCAATATCTTTACGTAATAGCTTTTAGTGACGGGTGCTGCTAGAAGTTTTACCTTTGAAATCTTAATTCTGAATTGAAATGTTGTTTTATTTATACATCAGCTAAATTCTAACTGATTTTTCTTTCTGGTTATTCTGCACAAATGGTTTATGGAATTACCGTCTCTTCCCAGAATGTTGCAGTTGAACTGGTGGTTGAAGGTGAAGATGTATCTGGATCGCAATGTCAAAACGTAGTTTTAGTAAATGACAGCAATACATTTCCCGGTTTAACTTCAAATGCTGAAGGTTTAGAGTCTGGCCTCGAAGATTACGTTCTAAAGCACGGACATAGATTAAAAAAGATGTGTAATTCATGCTTTCCAACTCGGTAAGCCCTTACTGATTTTCTGCAAGCTTCCTGTTCTTGATTTGGCTTCACTGCATTGGTATTGCTCTGCTAATATGAATTTAAGCAGTCTAATATTAGTTTTCGGCAAATTGAACATTCAAACCCAAGTCTACAAAACTTATCAAGTGACTGGGTAGTAATTACAGTTCTACTATACTAACATCCTTTTCTGGCATTCATGGTACTTCCGCCCCAGTTGTTACAAACTGGAAACCCGTGTTCTTTCTTTCAATTTCTGTAATTTTTTTTTGTCAATTCTCCTAAAGCATGTCTTAATCTAGGATCATCAATCGTCAATCTTAACTTCCAAAAACTAAACAATGTTCAGGCAAACATAAATCTCAGGAGTTAATAAGTTTATAAAAATTTTCCTTAACTATGTTTAAGATGTCTCACTTCCCGCCTGTGTTCATCTAGGGAGCATCTCAAGGTTGGAAGTGGAGTAACTTCTAGCCTGGAAAGTCATGGGAATTCGGGACTGATAGTTGAGGTGGCAATTACAATAAGTGAGTTGGGTCCTACATGTCTTTGCTTCAACCAATGCAGCTCAAAAACAGAGGTCCCAATCTTTTTGCCTCTTTCTAATTCTCTCTCTTTTTCTTTTGAAATAACAGGCTCTTTCAGATATATTATGAAGCAATTCCAGTAAAAGTAAGGTCGTATTCGAGAGAGTGATTGTCAATATTGTAGCTAGTCTAATGATTTCATATGATGTCTGCATGATGATAATTTCTAGGATATTTATGGTTTTGGGCTAGTTTTGTGAAACTTGATGATTTATTATCATTAGTTTGCGCTCCTCATAGACTTTAGTACATTGAGATTCAAAGCATTTAGATAGATAGAGGAATATGAGCTAGAGCCAGGTACCTTTAGCCTGCAGCCTTTTAGAGGTTTGGAGGGAAAGAGCTTTGTAGAGAGAGAGAGAGAGGAATAATAAAACCAATTAACAATTACAGATGGCTAGAGAGCCCTTTTGACTCTGCAAAAGGGCGCAGTGGTATGCATATTCACTGTTCTTGCAATATTATGCTTGAGAATATCAAATGCCTTGATGCATACATGAAGAATCTCAACTGCCAAAGAATATTAGAAGGTGTTTCATTATGTTTAGCTGAATACCCTGCAATAATTAACTGAACCATTGATGTCTGCTTGACTAGGAAAGTAATGCCGCCTTAGTAATCAATCTCTCTACGATCTTGTAGGTATTATCATTCCAAGATTTCAAGCCTGGTTCAATTTCCAAATCGTTTCTCAATGCATTATCCAGCATTGACTGGAAAAGTTATGGAATGGCTTTAAAGAGCGTTGATGATCAAGGTGGCTGCTTTCTAGAATGGGAAGACTTTCCACCACAGAATCACATGGCTTTGGCTATCCACAGCTATCATAAGCAATATCCACCATTTCCTGCTAATTTATATGCCTTCTTTTCTTTGGATAACTTTGTGTTATCTTATTTTTCCTTGACGATTTTCCAAGGCTGTTATACCGACAAGGTGCAAGACCCAAGCCAGTAGCAACCTTGTAAAAAAGGCGATCAAAATTGCATTAGACGATTTGAAAGAGAAACATGCTGGATTCCTTCTAAGTGCACATGTCCTCAAGGTGAAATTCCATTCTTCTCTCTTTACATGTAGGTACTAAAGTAAGATCCTGACAAAAGTTTGATCAATCATATTGGCCTAATGCAGCAAAACAATCATTAACTTGGCACAAATTTGCAGATGTCACCCTCAACTTGACTAAAGTGCACCAATTTGCCCCCTCAATTGCCACATGTCATCTGATTTTTCTCACTAATCAGGAGATGACACGTAAAATGAGGGGGTAAACTGGTGCACTTTTGCCATGTTTAGGGAGTAAAGTGGAAGCTTTATAAATTGGAGGTGGCATCTGTCAATTTGTACTAAAGTTGCGGATGGTTTTGATGCATTAGGCCATATTAATTTCGTGTAACCTGAAAGTCCAGTTAGAACTTAGCAGTGATGAAGTCCTTTCTGGATTTGAAGGTTTAAAAAAAATGTCATTCTCAGATTCGCAGTTATGTGCCAGACATTGCAAGGTCGATTGCAGGCCTCATATTATCGTCCAATGATCTGGACTTCCAAGAGGAATGCCTTTCTCTTCTGGGTTTGAAATCAGAAGAAGCTGAAGGGGAGATTGTTAAAGATTGTATAAAGGAAAAGATCATTTCAGTGATAGATATGAATGACAAGAAACCAAAGAGGAGAATAGAGATAGCAGCTGCACCTTCACTCTTTGAGGACGAGCGCTGCTGGAATTCCAACTTCCAGGACGACGAGTATGAAGGTGAGGATTCCCTTAGTTTCTTTGATTAATTTTGTTGTCTTTCCAGTATTAGATGTTCCTTGGTAAGTTGGCATATCTTTTGGCTTCTTTTTATTATTATTATTATTAT
>CAOJBJ010555316.1:0-10996 GCA_948291685.1 Euphorbia celastroides | reverse complement strand
TTATTATGAATATAAGTGCAAAATTCTTAAAACAAATTGATTATATACATTAAATGCAAGTTGAATGTGCCAATTGAACTAAATCCAATGGATTGAATACAGATAATTTTATCCATTCATCTAATAGGAAGATATGTTTTCATGCCCTTGTAAATTAGTAATATAATTTAACGAGTCAACAATATTGAAGATATTTCATGATTATATGTGCATAGGTATAATATTTGATTCGGTGTAGATCTTGTTTGAATTGAATTAATTATAAATGAAACTTAGAATATAAATAAATCCTAGTAAAGCGACACATATACACTAAGTGCATATAGATACACACATATGGACCCAATAGTTGGAGCTACCCACCATGATTTGTCTAGCAGAATCTTCTCCTGAATATTAAATTTTAAAAATAAAAAGACAGAAAATAGAACAAATTAAGATGAGATAAAATGTCAGAATTTTACAGTATAAGCATCCATATCCTACCCTTTGAATTTGTTCCACTTTATCATTAATATATAATATGTATGCATCACTGAATTTTATGCTATATAAGTATGTGAATGTTTATGACTAATTAATTAATTGTTGCGAATTAATTTCATCAAAGAAAATAAAACCACACATGCATTGAATTGGGTAATAGTTGTAGTGGGTAATTGTCAGGTTGGCCATCTTTTGTTTTCTGAACACTTTTGGTGAATCAACTATAATTACTTCATCTTTTTCTTTGGTCTTAATGTGTTCATGTTCGACTACATTTCTGCCCATAATTGCTTGCCAAACAACTCCTATCCAGATTCACCACTTTGTCAGAAGTTTTGTGCCCTTCACTAATTGAATTAGAAAATGTTAATGTATTAGTTTAGTTTATAATTTAAACAAGCTAGAACAATCTACATATGAATGTATATAATAACTTTGTTAGCAAATGATAGAAGATTATGCCACTATACAAAGGTGATCTTGCACTTTACTCTTTTTTTTTTTGGTAAAATTTACTTTGTAGTTTATATCATCAGAAGAGCCTTGCAAATTAAGGGTCTGTTTGGGATTGTTATTCTAAACTGCTTTCTCTAAAAACAATAATTTTGGGAGAGCTGTTTTGGCAGTTCTCAACTTTTTGATATAAATGACCAAAATGTATTGTCAAAATCGAAAAAATGATGTTATACAAAAAGTTTGTGATACCAACTTTTAAGAACAGCAGCTCTGACAGAAATACTAAACAGACCGGAAAAGGAACGAGGATATGGTGATACAGTTGGGAATATTTTCCAACCTTTTGAAGAAGGAACAGTGATGGCTTTGATAGATCTTCGGGATAAGACAAATATGCATAGTTCAATGCAATCATTGTTCAAGCTTTAATCAATGCATAGTGCTCTTTTTATCTTTTTATGTTTCTCCATTTTGGCATAATCCAAAAATACAGTAAAATTGTAAACACAATTTCGATCCATACAAACAATTTAGTTTTTCAATTTTGAAGAGCGACGTATAAAAACTAAGTTGGACTACAGCTCACTAATCAATAAAAGCTTTGAGGAAACGAATTAAATTTAATTTTTTTATCTACAATTTTTTAAATTAAGATTTTTTTTGAAGAGATTGGATTTTAAACTTCTAACTTTTCACCTTCATATTAGAAAGGATACCAATGGAGCTACATCCAGTTGATACATACAATATTATTCTACACGAATGAACCTAAATAAACTGAATTCCTTGAAAATTATGATTTATAACAAGACTCGAATTCAAACGTGGTTGAAGAGATTGAAAGAATGAGCTTCTCCACTCATATTTTCTTATTGATGTGAGTTTTATGCCGTTTGATTTCTTAGGACAAGTTGTTGTTAGATTGAGGATTGTAAACGCTAAACTAAAACTATGTTCTTGGGTTAATTTAACCTTGCTATTTAATAGTTTATTGCATAATAAAACTTTTGTTTATTTGTGTTGTTACATATCCCCTAAAATTATTGAATGTTTCTTCTAGAAAGGATTAAAATGACTTCATTTATTAAAAAATTCTGAACTACCCAGAAATTTACCGTCACTTATAAATTTTTTCTGGTGAGAAGAATTTGCGACGAACCCGTAAAGCATTGAAGCTAATGTTTTAGATTTTTAATCCTTTTCAACTTAGTCATTCCAAAGAGCAGTATTAAGAATAATGATTAGTTCATTAATATCATGAGTGGTCAACTGTTTTGTATGTATAAACTTGCTTGCTTGTCTGATTTAATTAAGAAAAAAACAAAGTAACGTAGAAAAACAGCTCATGTACATTAATTTCTGTCTGTTCACCAATTTATTCATTTATTTTTTTAAAATTTTAGAGCCGCTTGGAATTGTTCTTTTACCATGTTTCAAAATATATTTTTTTTCCTGAAAATCACGTTTTGGCATTGAATGAAAAATTTGGATCCTTTGTAACAATCAATTTCAACTTTTTCCATACAAAAATTTTCGGTACAACAACTAAGAAAAATAATTTCAAACTGTTGCGAAAGCTGAGAATGAACATACCTTTGAGGTGAGAGAGTAGCTTGGGAGTAAGATCTTGAATAATAATGCTTGCTCAACTTCAACGTTCTTCAAAATCACAAAATAAAAAATCCATTTAATATTAAGAGAACTTCAATTACTAATCTTGAGAAAAATATCTTATAATTAACAGAAAATGAGAAAGGAGATCAGATGTGAAAACCTGGCAATGGATGGAAGCATGGTAAAGGCAGTAAATTTTGAAGCAGAAGAAAGAAATCTCAACTAATCAAAGAGAATTCAGAATCAGAATTTAATGGCGAAGATGCAACCAAACTGCAAAATGTTAGTTGAATTAGACAAACTTTTCCAGGATTTAGAGAGAGAGATCGTGCAGCTCTTTTTTCTTTCTCTTTTCCAATAATTACCTTTCTTACTCCTATTTATCAATACTCCGACGTTGTAACGTATACCTTATTTTATTTATTTTTTGTACTTTGTTACCATATTAGAGTTTTAAAATAATAGTAGAACTATTTTCGTGATGCTTGAATAGTCGAGTCATCTATTGATAAATGTGTATAAAGATAGATTATATATAATTTACTTACTAAATTACTGTCTATTCTTGAATGCGTGTGCGTTTAAAGAAAGAACTTCAAAATATGAATAGTATAATTGATAAAAGAATTTTGAAAATTGTACAATCGATAAAATGCTTGTTTTAGTTGGACATTGGACTTGATATCAATTTAGAATAAAATAACCAACAAGTTGTAGCTCAGTTGACAACACATGTTAAGTATGTGAGGGGAGAATACGGTTCGAACCCCACTAAATACATTTATTGGGAGAGATGTTGAGCTTTCAATATAACTAAGTCTCAAACAATGTATCTCAATAAAAATACTTGTAAATATTTAAAAAATCTAGTATAAAGTAAAATCATGTGTCACAACATGGTAGCTAATTTTGCATATATTTCATAAATAATCATTGATATTATGCCATCATAATATGAATAGGATCACATACAAAGAAACAAAAGTAACACTCACTTTTAATTCATGCACAATAATGTTTGCATACATGATAAATTTGGACGCTTATTTGGTAATTATATTATTCAATTTATTCCATAATTTTTTTCCCTTGTGATAGACATATCGATATTATTGTTAGAGAAAATTTATCAAAAATAAGCACATTTCCATTTAAATAAAAAAAATAAAATTCATCTAGCAAATAAATGACATTCATATCGCAAAAGTAAATACACTAAAAACCTTGATAAATGAATACCTTTGAAATCCAAAAAAATATTCATTTGACGAGATTCTTTATTTATCGACTAATGACTATATTATTTATTTATCGATAAATGAATAATAATTCATTTAAATGATATTTTTTTACTTTTTTTGTAATTATATTATTTTGTATTAAGTTCAAATATACCTTAAACTATAACTTTTATGTAAACTTTAATTATATTCATAGTTTTCTTAAGATTGATAATTGAAGTACTCTAACTTCAGTTCGTAACTAGAATTATACTATATATATATAAATATATTATTTAAAATATAGTTATTATTCATTTTTATTTACATAGGGCCTATACAAACTTAATTTGTATTTATTCGTTAATGTCATTAAACGAGGTTATTTATTAAGCCTATTGAACCAAGTTGAGGCTGAAGAAATTTATTCATTGGACGAAGTTATTCATTTATCGAACATTCATTTATTGAGGTTCTACTGTATTCAATCAAAATAATACCGCTACAAATTGCAATTAGTAAACTAATATACTTTTTGCTATTAATTTGGGCACATGCACACGTTATGATCATTAATTTGGATTATTCCCCACGAATTTTCGTAACTCCAGTTCTTAACTTAGGCACATGATCTTCTAGTTAGTATTTTAATCTCCAACGTTAATATACTTTTTCAATAATAAATAAATACAGCTGTTTAAATTGGAAGAAATGAAGTGGAAAAAGAAAATGATTAAAATGTGAAAACGAATAATCAAAGGGGAGATTTGGATTCTTGAAGCAAATAAGATGAATGGACCGACCATACGTTTGCTTCATTTATTTATTATCATTAAACGTTTAAACTTAACTTCTCGTTTAAAGAGAAAAAAAGAGCAACTTTTTAAAAGACTGCACTGCCCTACCTCCTCTTTGCTTTTGCTTTTGCTTTTACTTTTATCATCATATATGTATATGCTATTACACGTATCAATCCTACTCTTCAAATATACATATATTGATTTAAGGGGAAAAACGATAATTTAAGTCGTGTAACATAAAAACAATTGATTTTAGTAAATAAACTCGGATATATTTCTATTTGAGACAAGCTTTTCCGACCAACGGGTTGTGATCTTCATAAGTTTCAAATTTGAAATACATTTGCGATGAATTAAAAGATCTTCTCATATTCAAAGTAAATATAATTGGACAACTTAAAAAATATTATTCTTGGTTTGATTGTAAACCTCAACTACGGGGAACGAAAAAAGTTGTAATGTTCAGACAAGATGGAATGCTGTGGGTCAAAAAAGCTAGTGGTGTTCATTGCAAATCTTTAAGCTAACTAACTTCCAAATAATCCCATATAATCAGACACAAACTGTAATTTTTAATGGATCCCAGTTTTTAAATAATTAGCATTGGAGTACCATAATGCACACTATTAATATATTTCTCATGAAAGGAATAACAAAACTGTCATCTTATTAACTCTGTGGAGACAATGGTTAGACAACTTTATGATCTCCAACCTCTACTGTTTCCTGTAACTCATAATATCACACTACTCTTTTCAATACTATATACAAAAATACATGCCATAGTTTATTATTGTATTCATTAATCTATAATAAAGTTGTTTACTCTTTATTATCATATTTCAGTGTTTACTTTTGCTTAGCTAATAATTTTTATTATCCCTTTAGTAAATTATATGTGGCTAAAAAGGTGTTGAAAGTTACTTTTCAGAAAAATAATGTTGATGGACTAGAAGGTGATGTCTAAATTACCCTTTACACACTTTAGATTGATGCTAGATAATTTGAAAATTTTAATAGGTTGAGAGAGGCTCGGCCAATGGATTCTCTTCCAAAATTAAATGAGACAAACTATACATTATAAATATGTGAGAAAGTATTCAAGTTAATCTCGAGCGCAAGCCAAGATTAATTACAACGGTCTAGGGTTCAAAGCTAAAAGAAGTGTGAGAAAATTATTTTAACTTATGTATTTAATTTTTTTTTATTACAAACGTGAAAATTGTGTACAAATTGCTCGGTTTCTATACTCCTTTTTTATTATCAATATTACGTTATATCTAGTGTATGGTTATGCCCTATGATGCACCTAATACCTGCCTGCAAACGGAATATGCAAAATAAATACGAGTAGTTGTTGGCTTGTTGCTAAAAGCATTACTTGTTAGTGTCTGCTAATACTTCCAATATTTCAAATAAACATTTTAGTTTTATTCTGTTTGGTAGAAATTTTTTTTGTTATTGTCTTGGTATAAATAATGTTCAATTAGCAGTGCTATATGAGTTAATAAAATTGCAAATACTTTTAGGTACATGAAAAAATGAGATCACTTAGAGGCAAAAAAACTTCCCCATTTAGAAATATGTTGTGAGATTTTTGAAAAAAATCGAGCTGCTGGACATAAAATTTTGAATGTGATGGATAAGATGAAGATATGGGAGGAGGAGAAGACTGACATTGATGAAATGCAAGGCAGGAACGGCGTTATTGTGGAACACTTTTCTGGCTTTGATTTTGAAAACATGTCGATAGCATCAACAACTGAGGGAAATTTTACAGTAGTTCCGTTCCTTTTTTCAATTTTGTACCTGCCTTGTAAAATAGGAAAAAATCCAACACCAACAAAAAACATGGACCCAAGCTGATTATATAGAAGTTTTGTTGTAATTTAAAGCATGGTCCAAAATTGAAAAAATAAAACTAGATCCATTGTATAATCTCCCGAACAACTGAAGGCGGAGCCGAAAATCTTCCTTTCTTCAAAAGGTTTCGAGAGAAAGGCTTATTCAACAAATTAGTTGCTCAATAAAAGAAATAGCTCGAGCTATATCAAGCGAAAATCATCATTTGAGGAGCAAAGAGGAAATATTTGAAGTGCTGATGGAAATGGGTTATAAGGTTCAGATCTTTTATATGCATTGGATTGGCTTGTGGAACATCCTCAGAATGTAGGGGTGTTGTTTGCATGCCCAGAAAATTTAAGGATTAAGTTGATACTTAGACATAATGAACGGCTGGAACATAGAAGATTATTTGAGATACAGCTTATAGAAATGATTTGGAAACTCGGAGACTATTTGAGATATGGATCGTAGATAGAGTACCAAATTAGACATATTATATGAGAAAGTGTCAAGGCAGGCCTAGGCCTAGAAGGCTTTAAATTGGTGATAAATAACTTGATAAAATTGTTATTTGTAACTTACTGTGACTTTATTTTTTCAAAGTTAAAGTTACTTTGTCTTTTATTACCGTTGGATTAATGAGACGAAAATCAATCTAATGGTGATAATGACAAAGTTGAACAAAACAAAGTCACTATATAGGTAGCCTTCAACGTATATATGAAAGGTTTTAACATATATATCGTTATTTGCAATTGAAATTTGTATCACAATAGTTATAATTTGTGATTCAGTTTACAGAATTTCAATATACACACATAAAGACAGGAATCTACATACAAGTACATCTATAGTACTTTTCATTTTTTAAGTATTACATGTATATCACATATAAGTATTATATATGTGTATCACATCTTAAATATAGTACTTATGTCATGGATATCTTGGATCTTATCTTTAACATCAATTATACGTAAAAGTAATATTAAATTTGTACTTGTAATTCTATTGTGCTGCATTCTCAATTTGCATTTTGTTTGTTCTTTTAATTTAACATACTTAAATGTCCTACAACCTACTATCATTTGCCGTTTGTATATTTAAATCACTCTCTAACCTAGAATGAATTACTATAACCTCATATTTTTCTAGTAGACAAAGGAAATAAAGAAAAACTTAAGCTAACATAAGCCTAGAAAACGCAAAACCAACAATATCTTCAATAAGACAAAATCCGAAGCACCGGACTAGGAAACTCGTGCAATCCTCGCACTAAGGAACTTGCCAAACGAGCCATCTGATCCCTCCCTATAAACATGTTTCAGCTAGCTCCACCTCCCAATCTCAACACAACAACTCCTTAATACCAATCACAAGGTTAGGACAATCATTCGGCTCATCAACTTGTCTTTGAATAACTCCCAAACCAAACAAGCTATCCATCTCAACAATCACCTTCAAAAACACCCCACAACGACCAATGTTATGGGTAAACCCACAAAGCCACTAACCTGCGTAGTCCTAAATAATACCTCCACAAATGCAGAAAATTCATCGCCATCAGTTGACTCATCAGTATTGATCTTCACCCAACCATCACACGACGGGTCCCACCAAATGAAGATCCAACTCATCGACACCTCATGCCTTGCATGACCCAAATCCTTTCCAAAGGCACAATCTAAACTCCTAATCGAACCCACCACATGCCTCGGGTCACGCTTTTCATTCTTGAAAATAAAAGCATTCTGACACTTCCAAACAACCCAACAACCCAACCCGAAAATCAAACTCCATTCATCATCCCGAAAAGTATAATGAAAGCCCAAGTTCCTCGTCATCCAATCAATAAAGCCACCACTATCAAATATAGACCTACTATGTTCAGGAACAAGCTACTCCCAAACCGAATAAGTGAAAGGACAACGTCACAAAACATGCTCTACATCCTCCATCCCCCCTACAACGACTACAACTTACGTCAAGTGTCATATGTTGTCGTCCCCTCTCCTCAATTGTAAGAATTCTCCGATGAAAACATAAACACACCAATTCATCAGGACCCCGCCACCCTTAAGCAACTCTACAAATCGAACTCACACATGTTCCACCCACAACGTGTTGCTAAACCCAACCTCATATTTTTGTACTCAAATATTGTATGACCTCATGTTGTTGTACTTCAATTAATGTCATGGAACCTCATGTAGGCCGATGTTTGTGTATTTAATAATCCCTCATGACATCTTGTAACATTTATGTACTTAAACATCCTATAATCTCTCATAACCTGCTTTTTATGCATCTAACCATTTTTTTAAATTTGCATAACATTCTACAACCTCATGTTTTTTTGCTTGTCATGTAATTTCATGTTTATATACTTGAATGTCTTATAATTTCTTATAATACATTGTTTATGTATATGAAACATTCTCTGAACCTACATAAACTCTCTTATATAACTTCTTATAACCTCATATGTATGTACTTAAACCTTTTGTGATCTCTCATAACTTTATTATTATGTACTTAAATCACTACATACCATTAAAAATCAATACCGAAAGTTAGATCACACATAAAGGAAGACGAGAGAAGGAGATGAATGAAATTATATTCATACATGCTGATTTTTCAAAGATTTTACATTGTCGTAAGCTTCTGTACACAAGTTCGGTAGCTCCATATAATGCGATTCGAAAACAATTGGAAAAAATTGTGAAGAAGAAAAAGATATGAGTTTTACAGACGCTATTCCTTGTTCTTGGTTTGAATTTGAAGAATAAAAGAACAAGATAATGATGAATAAGAGATCAGTATGAAGAAAAAGAAGATGACGATGCGATGATGATTTGTGTTTGGTGCATGAAGGGGAATCATTAGCAAAGAGAAAGGAAATATATCAGAGTAAAAATAAATTCAGAAATATAAAATTCAGAAAGAGAAAGGAAATATATCAGAGTAAAATTCAATTTTTTAAGGAAATATACCATTAAAAACCCCATTAAGGTTTAGGCCCATTTCGGACCAATAGGTATATATACGATACGAGTAGCATTGATTCTTCCACTGCATCTAAACCTATTTTCTCTTTTCCTCCAATGACGCCCATTACTTTTGCTCGCCTTTCAAATTCAAATGACGGCTCTCTCTAAGGCCAATCTCACTGTTCCTTTTCGCAGTCATCTCTTCTCTTCCTCTGCTTGCAACGTTGGCGATATTCGGCATCTTCGCTAATCTGTACCGTCAATGAAGACCCCTAAAATACGCTTTCCTGCAGGGTACGCAGACTGAAGCTATTCGAAAGGCGAATAAGAGTGTAAGTGAATACAGAATTCCTCTGAAAAAGAGGAAAGGGAAAAGAAGGAGACAAGTGAGTGCAAAATTCATTGGCTTTTGATGATTTCTTGTCTTACTATCCTTCGATCGTTCCTATTTTATTGGTTTATTTCTTTCTAGTGTGAAATATGATTAACATTGTTTGTGCATAAATTTCTTTTTTTCTTGATAGAAACTGCTGATATGTTTTCGCCACAAATTGGTTATTAGTTTCATTATTTCAGTGCTCCATTCATTATGTATTCCAAATTTTGGTCAAGAGTTTAACTTTTCTTGTTTTAGTTAGTGAACTATAATTTGGCGGGATCAGGGGAAATTAGAAGCTTAATGTAGTCTAGCTGTGCCATTTTATTAGCACAGATAGCTTTAGTTTATGTAATTACATTGTTAAAGCTTAATCAATCTCTTTGCTAATCCCCCATTCAATTACTTCTAGGGATTGTTTTCAAATTTATGTAATTCCCTTTTGATCAGCAGATGTTCATGCCTCGCATATTATGCTTAATTAGTCATGTTTCTCATCTCCCTTTGATAATTTTTTAGCGGAGGTCAACGGTAATGGATGATTATATATTTATTTGCGATAATTGTAGCATTTATAATTTGCCTTTCCACTAAATTATCATTAACTTTGTGTGAAATGAAGCAATGGAAATGGACAAGGAAGCAGAAGTAGTTGCACCAAATCATCAAGGGGGTGGTAACTGTGTGAGATGGATAGTATGAGTTATTGATGGCACAAAAGCGAAAAGGGCCAAAAGACAGATACAAATCTCTCAAATATAGCCTACAAAGAGGTGGCAGATGAGCTTAATAAGAAATTTGGATCTTCTGTTTCGTCTTCCAAAGTTAGCAATCATTTGAAGACGCTTAAAAAACAAATGCACCTGGCTCTCGATGCCCTCAACAAAAGCGGCGTTCGATGGGATGGTGTATCAAAAAAGATTCAAGCTGCTCCAGAAGTATATATATGTGATCTGCCCACATTGCTAATCATGTTTATTCTATAAGCTGAGAATTCTCATCTTTGCTATTACTGAAGTATGATTTGTGCTGATAAATTGCGGGTTACATTATAAAAAAGAAAAATCATCGAATGAGGAAAGGCACCTTGAAAGTTTCTACAGAAGGGTATAGTTAAGTATTAATATGATAATTTCATGCCCCACAATGTTTTTTATATATGTTAAGTATTCTAGCTCTGCAACAATGATTGATGTTATGGAGTAC
>CAOJBJ010555306.1:0-12005 GCA_948291685.1 Euphorbia celastroides | reverse complement strand
CGATCGAAAAGCAGAGCAAAGCGTCTCTGATCTTCATTCTCTTGCTGTGCTTTGGAGCTCAAGAAGAGTAGTGAGAGATGGGATCGGAGACTTCACATGAGATTTATAAGTGCCATTTTGTGGTATAATTGTTTTATCTGGATTCCTACTACAGAGCCGAGGGTTTATGGTTTCTAAGAATTTTAATTTCAAGAAATTCTATCAAGATTAGAGAAAATAAAAAGAAATTCAAATTCTATAATAATTTTTATTTTAAGTTTCTTTTGTTTTTCGATAGGTCTAATACATACTCAATTCCCTAAACTTGGTTCATTCTATCTTTTACTCTCTTGAACTTTGATTTTGTCCCACTAACCTCCTAAACTTGACATAAACGCACTCGATAGCCTCCTGTACGCGATATTTAGTACTCGCATGCGCGTGAGACATTTTATCATTGGAAACTCGCCGGAATCTAGCCGAATTTAGCCATTTTATTGTCGGAATCTCGCCGGAAAATCGAGACCCACTAAATTTCCGCCACCATCCAACCGTCGTTCAATTTCCCGTCGTCGCCCATCTTCAACCGCTAACAAAAAGCCCCGACTCCAACCTAGTTACCGGAAAAAACTCGCCGCTTCGCCCCTCTTTGCTGGAAATTGCAAACCAAATCTGGAACCGGGATTTGCTCTTCCCTCTCGTCGATTTCCCGTGGCGGTTTTCCAGATCTCGGCAACGGAAAATGAAATGGCGCCTGCGGAGTAACAGAGAGGAGGAGATAGGAAGAGATCGATGCCGGTGGATTTGGTTTGATTTCGCAGGGGAAAATGACCGCGATTTTTGCCGGCGGTACTAAGTTTCAACGGATACGGCGAGATCCGTGGCGGCGGGGTTGATTTTCGACGAAGACATCGAGAGATGAGGCTGATTTTCGACGGAGACGGCGTGAACTATGGTGGCAGGGTTGAGTTTTAACGGAGACAACGACATTTTCGGTCGGGACCACGACTCCGGTGATAAAAGGAGAGGGGGTTTGCACGTCAGCGCGCGTGTTGTACACGCGTTAACTTTTCAACGCTGCAAACAGGGGGTTATCGGGTGCGTTTTTACCAAGTTTAGGGGATTAGAGGGATAAAATCAAAGTTCAGCGGGCAAAAGATCGAATGGGTCAAGTTTAGGGAATTGGGTTTGTATTAGGCCTTTTCAATACTTTTGTTTTTTCTTAAAATAGTGAAAGATTTAATTAAAACTGATACGTGAATTACCGAACTGACCAAACTCAAATTTTAATTTGGTTTGGTTATTTTAAAAAATGGCTTCATTCAGTTTATGAAATCTTGGATATTTTAGTATTTAGTTTGATTTGGTTTCGTTAAAAAAAAGTTTATAATAACCGAACCGAAATATCATAATATATAATAAAAAGTTAATATATGAACTAAAAATATTCATAAATGTAAAACTTTTTTTCATTTATTTTGTAATTTTGGATCAATTATAATATTAGAACAACTAATGCATTAATATTATGATATTTTAGGTTTGAATGAGTTAAATTTTTGGAACAATTACAAAAACATGTCTTACGTTTTTACTCAGTTACAAAAGGAGTTTATGTTATTTTTCACAAAAAGAGACAGTGTTTGAAGAAAGTTAACAAACAAAAATTTTTTAATACTAAATTATATCATGAAATGGGGTAATTATGTTCCTTTTACGGACGTTAGTTAACAAAAATATAATATACATTAGTGAAAAATTTTAAAATTCTTTAAAAAGTAGAATTATTTTTTTAATTAAATAATAATAAAAATTTAAAAATCATAAAATATGAACCAATAATAATATAATTTTATATTAAAATTATAATAAAAATTTTACAATATATAAATATTTTAAATAAACATATTGAAATTTAACACTAAGATATTAACTTTTCAAATAAATATGTGATAAAATACTATAACATTATGTATATAAAATTTATTCGATCGGACCATCTGTTGGGATTTTTCACTAAACCCAAACTCAACTCATTTATCTTGCGGACTTTGTCGAGTTTGGGTTGAAATTGGTAGAGTTGAGTTTAAGGGAAACAAGCTTGGTTATTTTTTGGTGTCGAAGAATGAAAAAATAGCTTCTCAAACTCGTCCCATTAGTTACCGGTTAGGGCGGGTCGGACGGGTTTGCTGGCCTGCAAGCAGGTGTACGTGTCTGGTCTCTTTTTTCACCATATTAGGTCCCTGAGCTCAAGGGGAGAGTAATTCAAACCAAATATGAATCGAATTAACCGAATTGATTCAACCAAAAAACGAATTGCATTATAAGTTTTACCAAATTGAATAAAAAATATAATAAAATCCGAAATAAAGTTAATTTTAGTCGGTTTATATAATATATTTATAATAAAAATTCGAAATTTCGTAAAATTATTATCAAATTAGACAATCTGATTGAAGCAATTCGGTTTAGTTCAGTTCAATTAAACCGAATTGCTCACCCCTAGTGAGCTTCTGTTTATTGAATGATGGGTCCCTGATCTCTTTTCTTTCATAGGACCCTTTTCATTTCATACACTAACCATGGCACGGTCCATTAGAAACCAATTAACAGAATAATAACACAAAGCATAACATCTCACGTGTTTGAATCGAAATGGAGTTTATTGCATTTTTAAAACGAATTGTGCACACAATTGACTCAATAGCTCAGCATCAATATCTGCTGTATTTTCTAACCTATTCCTTACAGACCTTTTGGAGTAACTTCTCAAGCTCGTGGCTTATTTCGATATCATCTTCCTTCAGCCTTTGGCGCATATCGGGAGCAGATTTTCCAGCAGCTTCATATGTTTTAAGCAGAAGAACATAAACATCGGTACTAAGACCGTTAATTACCTTCAAGATCTGGTAAAACCTTTCAGCACCATCAACAAATTTTTCTCGGCAAAAATAATCGGAAAATGCAGCCACCATTTCCTCATTGAGATTCCACTTGTGTTCCCCAGCTTCACTAATAGCCTCTCTCAAATGCTCCAAAGCCAAGTCTAGCTGTTGAGTCTTCAAAAAGTACATCATGAAACTCTCCCGAGCCTTGAAAAACGGTCCTTTGGCCCTCTTAACTGCACCCTCAAAGATAGATTCAGCTTCTTCAAGCATACCGTTATTTAAGTGGGCTCTTATAACGACATTTGCTAACCTCATATCATAACTCTTACAGCTGGATTCCCATTCCTTGAAGCATTTGGATAAACCGTCAACATCTTGTAACTTGTCTAGTGCCTGAAGCATCACAAGGTAACTTATATTCGAGACAATAGGGAACGTCGATTTGAGGGAATTCCAGATTCGATTAAGCTCACTCATATTAGATATAGCAGCATTTAAGCTAATCAAAAAAATGGAAAGCTTCACGATTTCGAAATCCCATCTTTGCCTCTATCTTTCTAATAGCTAATTCAGCTTTATCAAAAAGCCCTGCCTTGACATAGATAGTTGCCACATTAGCATATACATTCCAGTCGCACACATCATCACCTTCTTTTCTCATTTCATTCAGAACTCGCTCTACCCCTTCGATTATCATTCAAGCAACTATAGCTCTGCATCAAGAGTTTATAAGTGAAGGCACACGGGAGGATTTTCCTCTTCTTCATCTCATCTACAAGAGCAGGAACCTTCTCAGGTTGGCCCGTTCTAATGTGAAGTATCATCAGATTGTTGAATGGCAAAGAATTTGAAATATAATTCAATTCATCCATTTTCTGAAAAAGGGCAATCGCCTTATCTGACATAAGTGCTCTGCAATAGCAGTTCAAAAGTGAACCGTGCAGCCATATTTTTTGCAGATGGTGAAAGGCCACTGAAATAACTCTCGGCCGCTTCTATTCCTTTAGTATTAGCTAAAAGATCTATGCGCATTGCGATGTCTGAATAAGTGAAGTGTATTTTTCTTCTGTCCATCCATTCCATCATCTGCAAATTAAAAGGCTTCAATAATATACTAAGGCTATGTTCTTTTCTACTTATTTTTCATTCAGTTCAGTTCAGATTCGTTCTTATTCAATAACTTTTAGTTCAACTTCAATACTTATTCAATAAGTTTCAGTTCAGTTCAATGCTTATTCAATAAGTTTCAATTCAATTCAGCTCTACCGCTGGCAATTCAGTCCAAAAGAACAGAGCCTAGATTGTCTTGATTTGTTTCGAACATGGTCATATCAAAATCATCCCATATCAATTTTTCAAACTAAGCTTATGATATGTCTAGAACTGAGTTTACTCACTACAATGAAACAATAAGCAAATTATCCTAGAAATTCAATTCAGAAATAATTAGATTGGATTTTTAAGATATGTGTTTCAAATTTGTCTTCTTTTGAAAAATTCACAATAGATCATGCAATTTAAATCAAATTATAACTACAAATCGGAAACTACACAACTTGCGAAGGAAGAAATGAAAAAGGAAACAGAGAATGAGTGAGCTAAGATAGAGGACAGACCTCAAGGGCATGATCGAACCTACGATACTTGCGGAGCTCTTTGATGCATCTGGAAAGCTCATATTTGTTTACGCCCTTCCTCTCCTTCAAGTAATCATCTAGCGTATTCGACACACTCCCTCCCGTCGCCCCTAACGCCGACAAACGCCGGTATAGCCGCTCCGAGTGTGCCGTTCCGCCTGGGGTAGCTGGCTCGGCTATTGCCTCCGTAGCGGTGCAAAGTTTTCTCGCAAGGCATAATCCCTTTGTTAGCAGTCGATTAGGGCTCTTCAACATCTTGATTTAGTCCACCTTGCGTTTAGGTTCTGAGAGTTTGAGGAAGACAATGGGGTTTTGCCAGGGTTTTACATTTGCCACTAAATTTGAATTTCAGCAGCTGAAATTCTGAACCTCAAAGATCCGCGGTGTCGTTAGTCTCCTCAAAAGTTTAGAAGTTAATCATTGTTATGGTATGATTTATATAAGAATTTCTTAAATTTTTGGATAGTTAGTGGTTCGTACAGTGAATCAATTGCTTTGAGAACTATCATCTTTTAACTATAAAATTGGAGATTCTCCAAATAAGAACAAGTCACTGCTTATTTTAAATTTGTTAACGCATTGATGTTACTTGTACGAGTTATACAATAAAACCTTTATAAATGCATATATTTAGGACCGGGAAAAAAATATTCATTTAGTGAAAATATTATTTTATTGAATGTAAATTTAATATAACAGACCAAATCGAGATCAAAGAAAAATATTAATTTAATGAGAATATTACTTTATTGAAGTTCTACTATACATGTACTATCCACATATTAGATACACATTGTTTTTAAGAAAATTATCAATTTCACTTCCTCCAAAAGCATTAAACATAAAAAGAAATATACTCTAAACTCTACTTTTACATCATTTTTTTAAAATTAATGCAGTAAAATTACTACAACCACACTCTAAAAATGAAAAAATGAAAGAAAATATAAAGAATATTTATTTATAGAATAGATTCTGAAAAGTACACCAGTGCTCTTATAAAAATGAAATGACTGTTCAAAATTTACTGCACACCCGCTAGTTTCATACTTAGATGGCTGTTAGCTTACAAGTGTACACTCAGATTTGTTCCTTCAGGCCTATTTATGAACTAAAATACAATATCATACAATAACTTCAAAGTTCAAAGGGAGCAGAACTAACAAAAACAAATTGTCAGATCCTATAGTTTTTGTAATAAAAACTTAATGTGACTAAACATCAACTGTCCCAGCCAGATCGCCTTCGCCTTTCTCTACTCCTCTCAGTCGAACTGCAAAACACGAGATTTTACAAAAAGGTCAACTTTAAAATCAAAAAATACTATTATCACAGACACAATACAAGCCATTCAAACTGCTCAGCAAACCTTTCAGTGTTCCGAGTAACATTTCCTGCGGAGTTCGGATTGGTTGATTGGGTCCTATTGGCATCTCCACTGATTGAACCGCCAGAGACAAAGCCAGGCAAAGCGCTGACGGTCTGGACTCCACCGATCGAGCCACCAGAGACAAAACCAGGCAATGCTGGTCTCCTGTTGGCATAAGCATTTGAGCTTTGAGAGGTCGATGAAGCTGCTACAAAACTGTTCTTGAATTGTGTCTTTGACCCGGCCCTCACTGAGTTAACTGCAGCAGATCGACTAGGGACGAAGTTCGAAGAGGGGGAACTGCCAGATTCTGGATTATAGCCTATACCCAGACCAAAATCCACACCACGCACACCTCGACCACCTCTACCTTTACCCTTTTTACCTCCTGCATATGTAAACAAATTGTGTAAGAATTAGACAACTGAGAGACATCGGGCAAGATCCATATCAGTCTGGCATATTTTTCCTCCTGGTGTAATGACTAAAAGAATTGAGTTTGATATAATAGTTTTGTCCCAGTAGAAGGACGAACAGAGGCAAGGAAGAATTTATTATTTGTTGTTTGCAGCTCCATAGAGTATTCTAAAATAGTTTATTAGGGTAAACGACACCCAATTCCTTAAGGTCAAGTGGCCAATATGTTAGCTAAAGACATATTACGATTTGTCTTAAGGACAGCTGTCATTGGCAGTTAGATTTCCTAGTTTATAACGATTTGCACAACATCGGAAGGCATCAAAATGATCATATAAGAGAACAATATGCTTAATTTGCGTCTCTGTTTTCTCCTCTCAAAACTCCCTCTAAACCTCTAAATCCATTTTTCTGCCAGAATCAGTCTTTTCTGTTTCTCTACTCTAATGCCTGAATTCCCAAACTATTTCAGGTAGCAAACCTGCCAGGAAAGCATAACCAAGGAGACAAGAACTCACTAGCTCTCATGCTTCATTGAATGCTTGATATATTACTTACCTCCTTTTCTTGCATCACGTCTGGACCTGAATCTCCCATCCTAAACAGAAAAAAAAGGGCCAAAAAAACTCAGAAACAAAGGTACATTAGAAATTGAAAGAAAATGCAAGACGTATGACAATTCAAGATGGAACATAAATATGATGCTTAAGAAAATTTGACAAACTCTCACATCAAGTCAAGCCAAACAAACTATTTCAAGAACAAAGGCTGGCATGTCTGTAATTTAAGCACTACATTAAAAAATTTGTTTACTTGAGTGACTTGGATTCCAATATACTACACGATGAGAGGATGCCAGAAAACTCTTTAATAATCCACCATCAAGAAAATTTCTTTGTTTTGGTTAATGAAATGTTTCTAAGAAAGATTTGGGCACTAGACTGCAAATTCCTATTCAATTACAAATCATGTGAAGCCAATGTGCCAAACTTGCTAATCATCAAGATAGACAATAAATAAATAACTGAATAAAACACTGCACATTTCCACAAAGATTTCGGCAGAGTTATAGCCCTATCCTAATTTTTTTATGCTTATTTGGCAATCAAAAAAAATATTTTCATCCAAAAAATATATAAGGAGGATGAAAAGAATGTAAGTCTATTCCTCATTTTCCAATACATTACTAAAGTGAGTATCACAAAGAATTGACAATATCCACTATAACCAATTAATTCCCACTACTAAGGTTAAAGTACCTCTGCCAGACTCAAGTACAAGAA
Source organism: Euphorbia celastroides (assembly GCA_948291685.1). Taxonomy (NCBI): domain Eukaryota; kingdom Viridiplantae; phylum Streptophyta; class Magnoliopsida; order Malpighiales; family Euphorbiaceae; genus Euphorbia; species Euphorbia celastroides. The sequence goes on along the minus strand of CAOJBJ010555306.1, from coordinate 4,432 downwards.
AACAAGAAAGAGCCAGCAGTGCATTTGCCTATTCATGGCTTCATCTAATGATCTATATGACTTGTGAAGTTTGACTGTTTGAGAAATCAACAAACACATATAAAAGGGGAAATTACCTTCATAGCGAGATCCATAAGTTCTGGAGGAACATTCTGACCAGCAGCAACTAAGCTGTTAACCAACTCACCAGCAAACCGTGCTTCTTTCTGGGTAATAAGAGTATAGGCAGTTCCATCTTTGTCACCAGCACGACCAGTCCTACCTATACGGTGGACATGCATGTCCATGTCTCTAGCAATGTCAAAATTCACCACTGACTTGATCGATTTGATGTCAAGTCCACGAGCAGCAACATCAGTTGCAATGAGAACATGATAGACACCAGATTTAAATTTCTGCAACACTTCCATTCGAGAAGCCTGATCTTTGTCTCCATGAAGAGCTGCAACTTTAAATCCCTTCTGAATAAGTTGGGTTTCAATCTCATCAACTGTAGCTTTTTTAGAGGCAAAAACTAGAACATCCCCATCATCGATCATTCCAGGCAGCTTTTCAAGAAGCCAAGGCAATTTCTCTGCATCAGAAGGAATTACTTGCACAACCTGAGTAATATCTTCATTAGCCATTCCCGCCTCCCCCACTGTCACTCTAATGGGATCAGTGAGAATCTCCCTGGCTAACTTCTCAACCTTGTGAGGCATTGTAGCTGAAAAGAGTAGTGTCTGGCGGTCTGGCCGGATCTGACCAACAATAGACCTTATCTGGGGCTCAAACCCTAAGTCAAACATTCGGTCTGCCTCGTCAAGTACCAGGAAACTTGCTTTCAGCATATTAACTGCTTTCATCTTCATCATGTCTATAAATCTACCTGGAGTCGCTACAACTATATCACATCCTGCTTTGAGTTCTTTGAACTGATCAAGCTTGGACATCCCACCATATACAGCAGAGACACGTATCTTATGTGATTTACCAAACTTTTTTGCTTCCAAATATATTTGGTGGGCCAGTTCCCTTGTGGGTGCACATACCACCCCAATTGGACCCTCTTCTTTCTGTAGTTCAGGTTGGTCCATAATATGAACAATCATGGGTAGTACAAAAGCAGCAGTCTTGCCAGAACCAGTTTTTGCAATACCAATGATATCTCTCCCAGAAAGAACAATTGGCCATGCTTGGCACTGTATTGAGGTAGGCTTTTCATAACCCTGTTTTGCAATAGCACTCATCAGTTGTTGTGTAAAACTGCATTCTTCAAATGTCTTAACTGGCCTGGGTACATCAAACCCTGAGACACGGATTCCCAAACTCTTGCGGTACTCATCAACATCCTGCTCAGTCATCCCTACGCAAAGTTAAAAATAACTAGGACTTAATGAGCAGTACAAATGACTTAAAAGCAAAAAGTTGAAGTGAATAGAAAAAAAGAGATAGCAAAGAAGCAAGCCTTAGTTAACACAATACTGCAAATATAACAATCACAATTGTGTCATTGAGTAAAAGGTAATGTAAACTGCATGTAAGTACATGAACTGTTGCAACCAAAATGATTGAGACATGAAATTAAATATCTTTGAATTCATGACTTCGTAATTCCCAGCTGCAAGTATCATGTTAATGCATAAAATATAAGTTTAAGAACTTCAACTTGAAGTCTGAAATGCCACTCACGAGAACTTCAAAAAGTGATTCCAGCTCACAATTGAATAACGTATATATGAACTCTAACATTCCAATACCCAATTTTTCGAAATCGCATAAACTATAAAACAAAATATACTTCAATTTAACTAAAGTTTACCTGATATTGAAGGCTGTTCCTCATAAAAATCCTTATTAAACGGCTCATACTCAATCGTGCTATGATCCAGAGCTGGAATAGGCTCAATCTTTTTCTTGTCCACAATTACCGGATTATCATCGGAATCATAATCTAACAACCCCGCATCCACCGCTTTCGCCGCCGCATAAACCTCTTCATCAGAATTATAACCTGCGTGTAAAGCATCAGCAGCCAAAGTCAAGCCTATATCCTTTTTCGCCTTGAGAAAGCTCTCCATAGGATCGTCATCCTCGTCGTCCCTGTACTTCTCCGCCTTCTCCTTCGGCTTCGGCGGAGGAGCCGCCTTGATCTCCTCTTGTAATCCTTCCATAAACGCATCCAGAGGGTCAATTTCATCGTCTTCAGCCGCATTAACTTTCGTAACATCAGCTGAAACTTCATTAGCATTATCGTTATCGTCGTAATCGATGTTGTCAAGGTCGGTGTCCTCGTAATTGTCATGGCCGTGGCGGGAGGAAGGAGGAACGTAGAGGCGCTGCGGAGCTTGGGAGCGCTCGAAGTTGTAGGTCGATTGGCGGTTTATGCCAAACCCTTCGAATCCGAATTTCCGCTTCGACATGTTTGCAGACTCAGAAACGACTGTTGAAGTGGAAAATTGACGAAAAGCGCTCGATTGCAGAGTTCGAATGGAAATCTGAAACCCTAATTGCGGATAATGAAGAAATTCCGGTTTGTAGTTGAAATTGGAATTTGAAGGTTGCTAAAGGGAAGAAGGACGAACTTAGGGTACTCTTCTTATTGCCCGGCCCATGCGAAGGCTTGGGTTGGTTTCTCGGATTTATTTATATGTCGTAATTATAATGGGGAAAAATAAGTCCCAAATAAAAATACAAATTGGAGTTTTCCCGAATGTTATTTGTTTTGGACTCAAAAATATATTCATACACACGATCACAGTTTAGTAGAGAGACTTCCATCACTTCTCTATAATAAAAACTTCAATGAAATTGAATTGAAAACATGAGAGGCATTATAGTCATTATTTCTTGTTGGCAAATATCTTATAAATTCAGACTTTAAAATATACTCAGGATTTTACTAAAATTATCATTTAATATGAAGCAATAAAAAATTGTCTAATTCAAAATACCGTACAAATATTCCATAAACATGGTTTAAAACGTCTATAACATTGTATAACTTATTTTGTATTTACAGAAACCATTTTATAACCTTGTACAACCTCTCATAACTTAATTTTACGTAGTTAAATTGTTCAATAATCCTTTATAACCTATTTATGACTTCAATGTCGAGAATTCTAAATTGCCTAAAATAATAATAAAGAAGTAGATAGGTGAACATATATTCATGCAAATTAATTTTAAATATTTATATTTGTTTGAGCTTTTGTCATTGAGTTCGATAGTTGCCTACAGTGCAAACAAGTAAAATGTGAGAAAATTGAAAAGAGTGAGAAAATAATATTTTAAGTTGAAAATTTTTAAAAAGCGAACTATGAAGGAAAAAATATGATAAAAAGATGAGAGGGGAAAGAAGAAGAAGAGTGATGATACTAAATAAAACTCAATGTTTATTAGGAAACAAAAGACGATGATACCGGCATCCGTGAAGAAATTGATCGTTTTCAAATGTTTCGAGCAAACTAGCCTATCTCTCGACAGAATGGTCGGTCCCAACTGTCATTTTATTTGAGGTTTTGTGGGGTTTCATCCCCTAAGTTTAAATTCAAGGTAAAATAAGAAGAAAGAGAAAGAAAAAGGAAGAAAGGAAGAAGTTGACAAAAAGAAAATGAAAATGGCGGATTGTGTAAAAGTAATATAGAATACACTCAAGTTTTGGGTGAAATTATGACCCCAACTTCATGTGTTTGGATGTTCGAGCATGTTAAAGACAATTCTAAACATATTAGACATGTCACATATCACTTTGAACACGCATGCTTTAAAGCCTACACACATGTGAACTTACATATGCATATCAACCCTTTTTTTCTTCAAAATTTTCGTACACATATTTTTTTTATCGTGTTCATAGAAAAGAAATTAAATCGACTATTCATCTATTACAATTACGATTTTGAGGGAGCGCTACCCAATCGATATTCAATATACATTTTTACACTGAAAACAGATTACGATTACTTATACGATAATCTTCATCTTTTAAACATAACACCACCAAAAAGATCTACCATAAAACTTTAACATTTATACACATGATTCGTACTTCTCCAAAATTTCATATACATATATTTATACAAACACACTCTATCTACATTACATGCCATAATCTTTATACCAAAAAGTACACTATATCAAAACCACCTTGATAGCTCCTCTTTCTTGCTCAGCTTCTCCACTTTGGTCCAGCTATCTACCGAGCTCTAAACCTACGTGTAGACAAAAGACTACACGCTAAGAAATAATATTGCTTAGTGGTGTACTAATATTGCTACAAATTTTCAAATTAAATAAATTTACTTTCTTCCCTTTTTACTTCATATTACATATTTCAACAAAGTCATGAGTTTACAACACAATACCAACAGACTCACATTTGACACACAACAATGAGTTTTCATATCATAACAATATCACATTTTCATAATATCCACAATAAACTCAA
>CAOJBJ010555068.1:0-13999 GCA_948291685.1 Euphorbia celastroides | reverse complement strand
TAATATATTTTTTACAACTTTTTTCGCAATTCAAATTAGCATACGAATAAAAATCGATATACTAATTTTTACTCTTAGTCTACACTTGGTATACCAATTTTTACTTTTAGTATAACATCGGTATATTAATTTTGAATTTTGGTATATTAATATTTGCATTTGGTCTATTATCAATATACTAATTTTAACTATTAAGTATAACAATTTTACGTTTTGCTGTAAATCGATATACCAAATTTTACTTTTGGTATATGGCTTCTTGTTTTCAACTTATTTTTCAGTTCAGTTCAGAGTCATTAAGATTCAGTTTAATTCTGCTCAGATTAATTTAAGTTTCATTAAGTTGTAAATAACTTGCATTCAATTCATTCAATTTCAATAAATCTTTAATAAGAATATAGCTTATTAAATTTCGAATTATTTGACTATAAATTTTAATATCATTAAGTTGCAAATAAGTTTCATTAAGTTTACATTAAGTTTAGGGCTAATAAGTTTCGTTCTGCAATAACTAAGATTCAGCTAAGTTTCAATTCAGTACAGTTTAGTCCAAAAAAACAAGGCCATAATAATGTTTACTACTGGTATAAAGTTAGTAAATATTGTTTTAATTATGTATAATACTATTATCTAATTTTTACTACTTTGATGAATTTTCACATAGTTGTCAAATTCATCTAATTTCACTTTTAAGTAATATATGTGAGACAAGGTGCCCCTTTTTCAACCTCTCACTTTCCTTTTTTTTTTCTAATTGCAACTCGTCCTTTTTTACAATGGACCCGGTCTTAAATAATTCAATGGTTCCACAATTTTCTTGGATATTAAATTTAAAGAAAATCTAAAATGTATAAGTCACATCATAAACTTGAGCCCTTGGATTCGAGGACCATTCGAGAAAAAATCCTTGCAACTCCCAATTTATAAAAATTCATATATCTTTTTCCTCGTTCTTTCCTTGGCTCCTCCTCTTTGATCTTCCAGAATTTAGACTTGTTCAAAGTCCTGTATTTTCTACGGCTCACTTCTAAACCTTTCAAACAAACCTTCTAGATTTTGCATTGTGAGATCAATATGATAGGTTCCCATTCTTACTTCTTGTTGCAATACCTCTTAAAATATGGGGGATTTCTGTTTAAATTTGGGAATCCGTTGCATATTTTGAGTGAACTTGAGGTTTATGAAAACTGGGAATCACCTCATAATCCAACTCCTAAGGACCTGATATGACATGCCGGCTCTTGTACCGCTGCAGGTTTGCTTGAAGGAGGAGAAGAAAAATGGAGTTTGAAAAGGAGAGGATCCAAAGAGGAAAATGAGTAGTCGAGAGAATTGGGGGGCAAAAAAACTTATTACGCATTTCTTTAAAAGAAAATAGGGTAACTTATAAAAATATACAAAAACTAACTTTTGATTCAAGAAAATGACAACTAAGTTTAACTTATACATAAATAATAAAAATAGCAAAACTATAATCACTAAGTATCCACTTAAGTTTCATATTTACAAAAATGACATGTATATACATATGCTTTACATACTCTTTACATCGCATATGTTTTACATTTAATTTACATATTATTCCGAACTAGTTTAACATATGTAAAAAATATCTTATTACGCATGTATTTACATATGCATTATATATCCATTACATATTCATTACAAAGCTAATATTTCAGAACTATTATGATAATATAAACAGAACAATATTTCTGAACTATTTTGATAATATAAATAGATTTAAAAATCCATTACACATGATATACATATACAATACAAATGTACATGCATACTTGCAACTTTAATTCTGATTTGAGAAAGAAGAAGACGAATCCATTACACATATTACACAACCAATACACCGTCATTACATATACTATACATGTCATTTACACTATAGAAGTATTTTATCAAACACCTTGTGTGCATCCTTCAAACATCATAATCTTCATCAAAATTTTCATCAAATTCACCACCATTAGATCTCAAAATCAACAACAAACAAAAAATTAAGAAAAAAAGGAGAGTCGGAATCACTTTCAATAAATCGAAATCGAAAAAAATGTTGAAATCAAAGTCGAGGAAACAAACCGAATGAAAGCCGCAATTGAGATGAAATGGTGATGTTTAGTCGGAACCACGTCGGAAAAAGAGAATCAAAGTCGAAAAACAACTGAATAAACCCGAAAAATTGATGTCGAAGGAGACGTGAAGAAGAAGAAGAAGAAGAAGAAGAAGAAGAAGAGGAGGAGGAGGAGGAGGTCGTCGGAACAGCTGAAGGCGTTGTAGGTGGCGAGCTTGGATCGATGGACACGGATTTGAAGAAGCACTGACACTGAAACAGAGAAGAGGAAGAAAAGAGAAAATAAAGAAAGGAGTTGAGGGCTTTTGTATTTATATGTTTTTAAAAATGTAAATATGAAACTAAAGTTGTTATTTATGTAAATAAGTTTCCTGTTGGACAAATTGTGTAAATTTTGAAAGTATTGTATATTTATATCAATTTCTCTATTTTTAGGCTTATAGAAAAAAAAAACGATAACAAAAAAAATTATGGACCTTAAATCTAGACAGATATAAAATTCACTTGGATTCTATTTGTGTCAAAAAAATGAGATCTTTTCATGGGCAAGTTGGCTTTTGTTGCAAGCCTGTTATAAACTTGTAGAAGATGACCGAGCCCACATTTTATATCACTTCAAAAACATGTTAGCTCTATGTTTGAAGATCCTTGTTTGAAGCCTTGGATACTTTCAAGAAAAAATCGTTCTCTGGCTCATAATTCAAAAATCAAATTAAGATTGACTCTTTGAGATCAGGTACGAGCAACAAAGCTGAGGGAACAATTGGACCTCACAGATGGTGTTGCTCTCTGCGCTAGGACAATACTATGAGCCTGAGGTGCGCCTTTAGTGGTTTTTTCATGACTCTACTCCCCCTTCTGAAAACTCTTGGTCTTTCAGTCTTTCCTTCCATATCCACTACTCTTCTCTTTCTCTTCACCTTAAAAATTTTCAGCCATAGAACCTATTTGGTATAACTGTTAGCTGTTGTTGTTAGGAGTTGCTATTAGCTGTTGCAGTTTGCTAATAACCTTTAACAGTTGCAGTTTGATGATCGCTAGTGTGTGGAAAAACTATTTAGTGCAGTTGCATATAGAACGTAAAATGACATATATAGGCATACTTTATATTTAATAAATAAATACAATAACAATAATTTAAAACAATCAAAAGCAAACAATTCTTAGACACCTTACGAGACAAAAACCAGATTTTTTATTTCTTCCTCTTGTATCAATAATGCTTCACCCACCATTAATTACATTGTTCAGTTGTTTTAATTTAATTTTTATGTTTCTATATGAGATCGATCCACTGGTTATAATTTGTTGTTTCTTTCTACATGTATGAACAACGGACGTTTTCCTTAGAAATTCTTATTAATCAAAAATTTATTTGGATGCGTCGATATAAAAGGGTTAAAATATCCACATTAGTTCTAATTTTCAAAAGGCTAACAGTTGAAGTTCAAAAGCTACAATATGTTGCTGATCAATCTGCTGCTTTTAGGACTTCTATCAGCTGCAGTTTGAAGTTCTACATTTCTAACTAAACACTTAAATTTATATAAATGCAGCTGCTCATGCTTTATCTGCTATCTGCAGCAGATAGTTGAGGGTAAACAAACACCCCCTTAGTTTTTTTTTTTTTTTGTTTTTGGTTTATCTCCAGCCATTTTAGTTATTTTAACCCAGACACACTAGTTCTATTATCTCTCTTGTGTGCATGTTTGGACTCTATTTTAGCTAAATTTTTTTATAACAAAGTTGTAGTACGGTTAGTATAAAGGCAGAAATTGTACCATACATTCTCTTTACAAAATATTATTACTTTTACATAAAGCTCCTACTTATTTTTGTCAATGTCAAATTCAACTTTTTATTTATGTTTTTCCTACTTTTTTTTTGTCTTTTTTTTGCATTCTCCTTACTCTATCAAATGTCACTATTAACCTTCTTTCTCTTAATTAATTCGGATTTTTGAAACTTAAAATCGCCATATCTCTCAAACCGTTGATTTTTTGGACTCGATTCTATAGAATATTTTGTTCTTTCTATTTTTTACTTTAAAACAAGATCTATATTGATATACTTTTGACTCAAAAAATTTAAATTATAGAAATTTCCTATAATGATCTATAATGTTATAGAATTTTTCTATAATGATCTATAATGCCGTAAAATTTTCTATAAAATTATGGCAATTTCCTATAATGTTATAGAATTTTTCAATAACGCATAGGTTTACAAAATGCCATTATAGATCATTATAGATCACTATATGTTTACAAAATGACATTATAGATCATTATAGATCACTATATGTTTACAAAATGACATTATAGATCATTATATGATATAATGTTATAGGTTTGCAAAATGAAATGATAGATCATTATAGGTTTACAGAATGACATTATAGATGTTTATAGATCATTATATGTTTACAAAATGACATTATAGATCATTATAGGTTTACAAAATGACATTATAGATCATTGTAGGTTTATAAATCTAGCAAAAGAAACCCAAAGTTTCACATTATATATAGAATCGGTAGGTGTGTATGGATCTGAACCCGATTCTCCATTGAAATTCAGGTTTCTCATTAACTTAAAAGGCCTCTGCTTTTCTTCAGCAGATTGCACTCCATAACCCTTTGTAAAAAAGACTTAATATAAACAATACATTAGTATGAATTAACAAAGTATAAGCTCGCCCAAGCACATAAATTAAATCATGCTTAATAGTACATAAATCAAGGATTGTACAGGCACAAACACAAACACAAACACAAACATAATGCATCCAAACTCAAGATCAGTCATAAGAAAAATTACTAAAGAGATAAATTTTCATTTTCATGTAACAGAAATGAGTACATTCATTACAGAGCAATTAACCATGCTAAAACAATTAACCTCTGTTTCCCCATCCTCTAATTCTTGAGTATGCATGCCTGAACCTCAATTCGCCAACAAAGATGAAGCAATTTTACCGCCAGTAACAGAACGGTTCCAACACCACACAGATGCAAAAATCTTTGAAATAAATTTAAAAGATATGACCAAGTTTAATCAAACCTAATAGGAAAAATCTAGAGGGAAAAAATAATCAAAGTAGTTGGGAAAATCGTCAGCGTATAAGAATAGAAATATTAACAGAGCTTCAATGGTGAAATTAAATCTTGGTTGAAGGTTTTCGAAAAAAAGGGAATTGACAAGTTGGAACTTTTAATATGATGTTTGATTTGAAAACGGAGTCACTACCTGAAAGAGTCGGGGAAATAATCAATGTTTAAACCTTAAAACAAAATCGATTTGAGAAAATGGGTTCGTTTAGAAGACACTACTTCTCGATTTTTTAAGTTCAAAATTCGATTAGAAATTGCATTTCAAGTTTGTTCAACATACATTTACCAAACCTACATTCATTCATATTTTAGGTTACAATTGTTATTTTAGTCCGGTTCACATAGCATGCATAAGTATGGGAGAAGTAAATAAAAATTATTACAATCCCCAAAGCATTTACTATCGCAAAATCGTACTCCGATGTCCGAGAATCAGACAAAAGAGTTACCTTAGCGGGCGAAAGTATGATCCTTCCCACCGATAAAAGCGATAATGTAGAGAGCTAACCTACTAGTTGGCTTACTTGCTTGTTAGAGGACTAGGAGGGGAGAATCTTCACTCGCTCCACTGGCTGGAAGGTTAGCTTTGATCGATGTTGTTAACTGGTCTTCTATGATCCATACAAAGGGTTCCAGTTGATAACCTACATCCTATAGTGAAACCTGGGCCATTTCGTGAATGGGCAGTAGATTTGATTGGTAATCCACCATCACACAAGCAACATACGTTCATACTTGTTGCAATGGATTCTTTTAACGAGTGAGCTGAAGCTAGGTACCGGAGAACGAGTGAACGAGCTTAATACCTTCTCCCGTTGCTCAAGGTTTCCCTCAACACGCCTTAGTGGACCAACCCGATGGTAAGAATCTCGAGGTAGATCACAAACAAGGCAGGGTGACCAAATTTCACCCTACCTTTTTGTCTTATGTATGGAAAGACTATCTCACACTATCAACCTAGTTGTGGAAAATGGGAGCCTTTTTAAGTGCATCTCAAAATTCTGGAAAGGCCTTTCATAACTTATCCTTTGTTAAAAATATCTACACAACTGATCTAGAAAAATAAAGGCATAAAAAAGTCCTAAACATTCATCTAAAAGGTCGAAATAAAAGGTATAGCTCCATAATGCCTAACTTTACCAATCAGCAAAAGAGTTAGTCTAATCACTTTAACACATAATAAAGTATAACAATGTATAAACATGAAAAAATAGTATGAAATCAGTATATAAACAACTAAATCAAGGAAAGTAAAGAAAACCCGAGATTTTGGGGGTAATTTAGCCACTAAATGGGCTATCTAAATGATCTATCCTTAATTTTTGAACCTAAGATCGCTTTTGGAAGGGTTTCTATACCCTACGGACTCACTGGATTTCTTGGCCCCTTTAGCACACAACTTGATCTGCCTGGTAGGTCTTAAAGTGCCAGTGGAGGTCTTATAGGACTGCCGCCACTCTATTAGGAGGGCCAGCAGTCTCGCTGAATTAAAAAAAATAAAAAAAAAGCTATAGGAGACTCGGGGTGCCAAAAGGCTTGCTGTTTCAATGAATATACCCCAAATAGCAACAAAAACATCAAAAAAATGAACAAAAATCAAAGGGAAGGCTCTAGACAAGGCTTGAAGCCACCTCCCTGTGGAGGGAGAATGAGGTTAACCTTAAGGAACCCCTTCTTCTCTTGCTTGAGTTTCAAATGAAACAAGTTTAAAAAGGGTATACAAACTAATCCAAGACCTTGGGAGTTGAATTGAATGTTGAATCTGAAGTCAGAAATCAAAATAAAGTAGAATGAGGGATAGATAGAGGGCTCGACGGTCCAGGAAAGGGCACCAGCGTCCTTGTAAGGTGGTGGAGGTCTTGGACCGCCAGTGATCCTACAAGACCGCCGGTGATTCTATAGGACCGCCACCAACAAACACGACCTCCGGGGGACTTCTAGGGCCACCAGCCTTTGTTTCTTCACCCCTGCAAAGACCATTCCACAAAACAAAAATCAAAATCAGAAAAAATGAAGCAGTCAGTGAAATTAGAGGTTCGGAGGGTTTTTTCCTTGGGTGATCGAATCCAAGCCTTGAGAGTTTGAGTTTCTGGTAAAACAAAAAGGTTGGTAGGTGTTTAATTTGGTAGAGCATTGACTCGGGAAATTGGGATCTTGAGTTTAGTGGCTGAAAACCCTATTTATAGACAATTTTTAGGTTCAAAATGGGAAAAATCCTGTAAATCAGGTATAACCCTAAGATCTACTTCGAATCTAATGATTGGGGGCGCGCTATGGGCCCTTTTGAGGTCCTGGCGGTCCTGTTGGGGGACCAGAGAGGCCTCGACGGCTTATTTATCAATGGAGGTTTAAATCACGACCTCCACCAAAATCGGGACCTCTAGGCTTTTTTGGGCCTTAACTAAGGGGCTTAGGGGTACCCTAGGTTTTTTAGGGTTATTTTTTGCGTTTGAGGTGGTTTGGTATGAGTTTGGGCTAATTTGGGTGTTTTCGAGTCATAGGAACTTTGGATCTAGGCACTTTGGTTTTACCAAACTTCAATTTTTGAAGGGATTTCCCTAGAATATACTATCGTGGTGCCTTGAGAGAAAGGTAAACCCATGAGTGCAGGGAACTCCTTAATCATAGGGCAAAGTTCTTATCCACCAAAACGGAAGACATTGTCAATCGGGTCCCAATGTCGAGTGGCTTCTCTCAATAAAGCTGTGTTTGAGTGGCTCTTGGACATAGTGACGGATGTTCCAAAATCCACATGACTTCAAAAGAATCAACCCCTTGGTAGTCACGCCCTTCAAGTATTCCTTGAATGACTCCTGAATTCTAATATGCTCTATAGTCCCTTCATACCAATAAAAATGAGTGAGTTCATGAATTATATTAGTATATACTTAAATAAAACATGATTTAAAAATATGAAATTGGAATGATAACATTGTATAAGCGAATTGTATCATGGTATAATGCAAACAATAACATGGCATGGAATGATATAATGTTAATATAACATGGTATAATAACTTCTAAAAGCATGGTATATACACATTGAAGCATGGCAAACATATGTCATAGGTGATTGTGTTTCACCAAGTTTCCTTAACTTGGAATGACCGAGGTTGGTGGTCGGCCATGTGAAAAGATTCGATGGGTTTAGTTACACATGAATGATGGGTATGAATGATGGGTATGAATGATGATGTAACTTGAGCACATCACAAGTAGCATGCGAAGAGATAATCTTCCAACCGTATAACTCTAGTGTGGTCAAGTCAAGGTTCTTTTTGTAGGTGGGTTTACCTTTATACCATTATCCGATAATAGTATAAAAGGCACACAACTACACGATTCACATAAATTTGAGATTTGGTAAACCTAGGGGAAGTTGGTAAGGCTTACTATATGCATGGGTCAAGTCTCAAAATTGGGTTCCTAAATCTAGACACAAGGTACCGTAGTAACCACAACAAATGTTTCGAGGAGACAAAGTTGTGAGAGGTTAGCTTATCAAGAGCTTCCATATCAATAACTTAGAAACGAGTATAGCCTATCAAAAGCAAAACCTATTGGCTAAGTAAAATTGGTAAGGACTCAATATCAAAATAGAAGATGCATGATTTAATGGATAACATTTTACATAAACAATCTTGAAATGGTTTAAACTTAGTCAATGATTTTCTTTGTTTGCCAAGTTCCCTATCGGAATCGCTACTGAAGGTTTTAAAAAAAAAGGTTTGACAAGTTGGAACTTCTAATATGATGTTTGATTTGAAAACGAAGTTGTGAGCGAGCGAAAGGTTTTTTGATTTTTACTGATAATGAGTTCCATTCATTTCCTACTAATTTCGACCGAGCTGACCGATTGCTAGGGACTATGAGTTTAAGATAACTTTGAAAACCAAGTTAAAACTACCTCGAACATAAGCTCGAGTTAAGTGTTGGAGTCGCCACCCGATTCAACTCTATCGGGAATTTAAGAAAACAATACCGTCAAACCCTCTTGAAGGGACTCAACAACACTTAACCAAAGATTAGGTTCGGACAACTTGCCTATTTCTTCCACACATGACTATCTAAAAGAAAGTTGATTTAATTGTCTTGAGTTTAACCCTAGGTTTTATGCATTGCGTTCGTTAGTTCATCAATCTCAACCAAAGTGTTCAATGATTTGAATGATTTATGAATTTGAGCTAGGATAGGAATCCTATACCTGATAAGTTCTTATAAGAAAAGAGTCCTAAGTCTAAAAGGAGTTATTATTTACAGAATTAGGATTTAAAATTACTTTGCATTTCAAAGGAAATTCCCAGAAAATCGGTGAGGTCACCAACGGTCTCACTTAAAAACAAACCTCCTTAAGCTCTTATCACTTTGGTGACAGAACTTCCCCGAAAGATGTTATGAATTTTAATTACACTTTAAAGATAATCCTAATTCTATGTGATAAAGCTTACAATTATACTAATAATAATTATGATTTATTAAAGGATAATAACAAGTTAAAGGATATTTATGATTTGAAGAGATAATTATGAGTTATTAGATAATTACATGGTGGTTAGAGAGTTTTAGATAAGTTATAGTTCTTATACAAAACAAATAACAATTCCTATAGACTTCTATAAGTCTTATAAGTCTTATATACCTAGGATTCTAAGATAGGGAAGATTCGACACCTTTCCGAATTTCGACCAAAACAGGTAGCAAACTTATTTAAATTGATTCAAGTTTTTTACAGTCGACTTATAGGAGCCTTAGGAATCCATACAAACCGGCCACACTAGATTTGAATAAGATTTGGTCATTATTTTATGTATTCAATTAGGACTGAAATGCAGAAACTGGCAGAACCTATCCTCTATGTTCATCATGAGAATTCAAACCCTAAAATAATTCAAATCAGGCTCCAAAGACATGTATAGAAAGCTTCAAGAGTCTATTTTTACATGGTATAATCAAATTTGCAATCAAAAGTACAGCTTAAAAGTTATAACAACAAAAAGCCCCGTTGGTACAGATTTTACCCACTGCAGTTAGGTCATCTTAAGAATTTCATAAAATATTCAATTAAACTCAGAAAATTAAGAAACTTATATCAAATCGAAGTTTAATGAGTCTACGTTACCCTAGAGTTAATTCCAGAAGCATGTGACAACAGAATGGCAATGAAAATAGCATGAACAGATTCGGCAGAACATGTGAAATTAAATTCCAGATCGTGTTCTTGTTAATTTAGACTTCAAATCATGATTACATGCCAATTAATTCACATTAAATTTGCTTAATTCATTTTATAACATGTTAAAAATCAATCAAAGCATCATAGGAGCATGTGATTTTCAATTTAAGCCTCAGATTTACCTCAAAACTTCAGCTTTTGGTTGAATGTGTTGTTGAAGGTTTATTTCGTTCTTCCTTTGAATGCTTCCAATCTCAACCCGAACCGTCTTGGATCATGAAAAGGAGCTGGAAATAGTGTTTAGCGAGTCTAGCACTGAACTAGGTTCGCTCCTAGTGGCTAAATTCGAGAGAATTTAACTGGGCTTGAAGGAGAATGGGGGGTTTGGTGTTCTTGAGCAAGAACTCTTGAATGAAACTTTGGATATGAATTGGAGAGGTTTCTTGGTGGTTGTTGATGTTGAAAATGGTAGAAAAGAGGGGTATTTATTGGGGAAATTTCATGGTGCAACTGCTAGGGTTTAGGGAGTTTGAATACAAGTAGAATTAGGAGAAAAGAGACCAGCCCGTTGGTGGCACACATCGATCGATGCGTGTCACATGACAAGCATCGTCTGTCGCCTCCTGGGGGTCCGAAACTGGCCCGTCTCGGCCTGAACAGCCCCCGGTTTGACCCTAGACCATTCTAAACCTAATTTTGACTTAAAAATGGAAGTTTTTACAGAAAATGTGGGGGTTTTTTTAACGGGGATAAATTTCATTTTGATCATTGTTCGGTTCGGAGAAATTCTTGCACTTTCTGGATTCACGCGATCAGACCTTTAAACTACCTTCCAACCATGGCGAGTATGTTTCTAGAGGTGTTGATACATAGTATCGATTCATCATTGGCTCTGGACGGAAATCCAATGCTCACAGTTGCCCCTTGTGTACAAAGTCTGTAGAATTTGTGTTTACAGTCTACAGTACACGATTGTGTGCATCCATGAGCTAGGGTGAGAAAACATACCTGGTCCCCGAGCTGATTAAGGGGAATGTTTCCTCGAGTGAGCTTATCTCTTGATCGATAGTATTTTAAGAAAAACAATTTTTGTCCTTTCGATCAAGGATAAACTTGCGAGTCGATCTGAAACTTCGGGTTCAGAAGCAGTATTATCCCTGAGACATCTTGCATTGCTTATCCATACTGATAAAGGAATGGTGACGGCAAGGGGAGATAGAAAGCTAGTCAAGGAAACTTACATGGCCTCATTGAGAACCATGCCTACCAGTTCAGGAGAGGAGGCAAAGTCATCCAAGCCAGTTGGAAAGTTACACACGATGATGTTAGCACAAGATAAGCCAGTGCGAGTAAGTTCCGCCCTAGAACCAGAATTTCAAGGTGAAATTGTGCGCGTTTTAGAGAAGTATGTATGCGAGTTGGCATGGGAAGAAAGTGACATAACCAGGATTAGATCGGGAGTCATTGACCACGAGCTGAACATTGACCCCGAGGCAACTGCAGTAAAGCAAAAGAGAAGAAACTTTGGCCCGGAGAAACAAAAGGCCATATCGGAAGACGTAAGAAGGCTAACCAGAGTGGGGCATATCCGAGAAGTGAGATACCCGAAGTGGATGGCCAATGTAGTGTTGGTGGCCAATCCCAACGGGACCTACAGAATGTGCATAGACTTTACCGACCTAAACAAGGCCTGCCCAAAGGACTCTTATCCTCTTCCTAACATCGATACATTGGTCGATGCTACTGTCAACCACACAATTATGTCAATGTTGGACAAAAAAACGGGGTACAACTAGATCCCGATGGTAGAAAATGACATTGAAAAGACCTCATTCATTACTCGTGAGGGTACATATTGTTATAAAGTGATGCCCTTCGGCCTGAAGAATGCCAGTGCAAGGTGTTGAAGAGGGAAGAGGGGAAGGAGAACCTCCCAGTCTATTACTGTAGTAAGGTGTTGAAGGACGCCGAGCTAAGATACCCCTGGCTAGAAAAGGCCGCATATGTTGTTATGATTGCATCCCAGCGGCTCCGACATTACTTTCAAAGTCACAGGATAATTGTGAGAACCAACTTTCCCCTCAAAAAGACACTGCAAAAGCCTGAGATCATGGGAAAAATAGCGGAGTGGGCATTGATGCTGTCCGAGCTTGATGTTCACTTCGAACCAAGGAAAGCCTTTAAAGCACAAGCACTGGCAGATTTCGTGGTAGAAGCACCACCGGAAGAGAAAGTGGATCCCCACGAAGGCAAGTGGATGATTCATATAGACAGAAGTTCTTATCATGAGCATGGAGGTGTCGGTGTCTATATGGTTGGCTCGGGGAATATCCGTTTCAGTCAAGCTGCAGGCTATTGTGGAAAGCCACGAACAACGCTGCTGAGTGCGAAGCACTCTTGTGGGCTCTCCGAGCGATTAAAGCGATTGCCCCGAACCACGCTCGGATCAAGAGTGACTCCAAGTTGGTAGTCAATCAGCTCGGAGGAGGATACACAACTCGGGATGTAAATATGTTATAGTACTTAGCCAAGGCTTAGGAGCTCTCCAAGCAGATCAAAGTTGGAGGTACTGCTCTTGAATTGTTACATATCCCCTGAGCGCAGATTGTAGAAGCGGATAGGCTTACTAAAGCAGTGTCTGATCCATGCAAAGAAAACTCAATTCCTTGTACGGTGGCAACTCAAGAATTACAAAGCATTCACCAAGGTGTGGAGTTCTTGGTTATCGAGCAGGAAGACAAGTGGTATACTCCAATGAAGAGGTACTTACTGACCAATGAACTACCGGAAGATCCCATTGAAGCACAGAAGGTCGTAAAAAAGTCATATCAATATGCCCTTATCAGAGATACATTATACCAGAGGTCGTTAAACCACTCGTGGAAGAAATGCATCGACAAAGTTGAAGCCTATTACATGCTGAGAGAAGTGCTTGAGGGGATATGCGGGGGTGACGAGAAGAAAGACGCTATGGTGAGAAAAGCAAAGTTATTAGGCCATTACTGGCCCACTATGGAGTTAGACACCACCACCATGAGGTAAGAATGTAGAGAATGCCAGGATTATGCCCGGAACATCAGAGTACCGGCCATGATCAGAACAACGATTAGGTCGGCTTGGACTTTCTCTACCTGGGGAATAGATATCATTAGCCCAATGCCCTAGCATAATATCAAAAGAAGTGGATCATCATGGCGGTGGACCATTTCTCTAAGTGGGTTCAAGTCGAGTCGATAGCCACCATCATGGCGGTGGACCATTTCTCTAAGTGGGTTCAACGGTGGACCAAATCTAGTTCTTTCAAAAGTTCATACTCACTCATTTTGGTATCCCTCACACTATGATTATAGATAATGGCACACAGTTCAATTGTGAAGCCTTCAAAGCGTATTGTGAGGCTCTGCATATCAAGCTGAGGTTCACCTCGGTGTCCTACCCCCAGAGTAATGGTATGACCAAGGTCACCAACCGAACCATAATGGAGGGACTTAAGACAAGTGTCATGAAAAGTGGAGCCTCGTGGGTTGATGAATTACCAAATGTGCTATGGAGCTGCAGAACCACACCCCGCACTGCAATTGGCGAAACTCCTTTCCTCCTTACCTATGGTACCGAAGCAATCATCCCA
>CAOJBJ010554966.1:0-10565 GCA_948291685.1 Euphorbia celastroides | reverse complement strand
AATTTGTGGCAGCAAAACAAGCTAGACCAACTCATAAGTGTTTTATCCGTCATTTGGTTGAGTTTCTGCAAATCATAATTAAAAAGTTTTTAAGTGGGATAATTAATACACTAAGAGGTGTGGCTACAGTGAGCTCGGGTTCGGTTTTACCGAACTAAACTGATTATAATTTTTACTGAATGCTCTTTCCTAATTGCAAGAACTACTTCGATTAAAGCACTTTAGTTAAGCAATTCGGCTCTGTTCGGTTTAGTAAGACCTGAGTTCTCTCACCTACTCAAAATGGCACTAGACGTTAAGAGAATTTTATAATCACAAAAACCTAAATTCTTTTACCAGAACCCAAAACCCACATTAATTGTCCAAATGGGAATTGGTCGGTCTTGTGCTTTAATTTTTTTAATATTTGACCACAAGGATGACACATTTCCACTATTGCATATGCATAATCTCTAATGCTAGTTAAAACTTAAACTAAATTAAAAACTTATCCATGCAATCGACTCTAGAATCATCTATTGATATTATAGATTAATCCCACATTTAGTGATCGAAATCTTGGTAAAATGACATTATGGATGTAATTTTTGGAATATCAAGCTGCCGAAAAATCTTAATATACATAAAATTTTAGAATGACAATTATAGCATTATCGTCTGTCACTATAAGTCCATAATTTCCTATAAGTCTTCTCTAGTTGCAAGTTGTTTTAGTGCTTCTAGTGGTCACATGCCATAATGCTTAAGGGGTTAATTACACTTCTCATTCATCAACTAGAGTTAAAATATGTACCAAGTTCTTTTTTTGTTGTTGTTTTTCAATGTGGGCATTGAGATAATTATTTTGTGCATTTGACATTTTGACTTAATAAAGCTAACCCTCTTTTCTATGGGCCTGTTTGAGACTACTTTCCTAAAATTTTTTCCTAAAAGTTTCATTTTGAAGCTTTTCCTAAAAGCAGTAAATTATAATTTTGGAAAAGTTGTTTTGGCAGTTCTCAATTTTTTGATATAAAAGATCAAAATGCACTGTCAAAATAAAAAAAAATAATGTTATATGAAAAGTTTGTAATACCAACTTTTAGGGACAACAGCTCTGACAACAATGCCAAACAAACATTATATGGTTTAAATTCAAACATATCTATAACTAATTTATAATCTATAAACAAATTGCTCCTATCAATCAATGTGTGAACTCGAGGTGATTGCAAAAGTTCTGAATGTAAAATATTTCTATACAATGTTATTGCTTGGTCTCGTTTTGAATAAAAAAATAACTTTGCCTCAATTTTCACCACTCAATAAATGTACACTGAATTGGAATAATCATTATATTTGGTCTAATGATACCACACTTTATTAAAAAATTCAACAAGAATAAAATTATAGATTCAAACCCCACAATCAATAATTCTAACATAAAAATGTCACATATTACTTAAAAAAAGTGAAGTACTTTCTTTTACTATATTGTTTTACAAAATGGCTACATAACTTTAAAACACGGCCATTAATATTTAATAACATTATACATAATGGTATGACGATTTAAGGATACACTTTCGGTATTTATTACTGCTAACTGCTAAGTTGGAGCACGTTCCTTTATATTAATTAAAAAAATTATATAAAACCTTTTTATCCCTATAAAAAGTGTTCAAAATCTTCCAAAAATGAACAATCCAACTTGGTTACTTCAATTGCAATTGCCAAAGGCGTGAAACCACAATTTGGGCTACACCTACATTATCGAAAAAGGCCTACTCTACACTCCAATTAAAGAATTTCAACCTTTTTTCATCTATAAATACCAATTGACTTCAATCTCATTTCCCATTAAAACCCATAATCAAATCCTTAATCTCAATTACCTTAACCAAACCATGAAATTCCCCCTAATTCCCCTCTTAATGTTCTCCTCAGTTTTCTTCACTCAACAATCCATTATTTTTGGCCTCACCATTTCCGAACCACCAGCTCCTGCTCCAAGTTATGTAGCGATGGTTCCGGGTCCTGAACCCGAACCCGAAAACAATGTAACAAAAACTTTCAATGTATTGGACTTTGGGGCTACCGGAGATGGTGTTTCCGATGACACACCCGCGTTCAAAATGGCTTGGGATTCTGGTTGCCGGTCGGATTCTCCGGCGGTTGTTCTTGCCCCTTATGGTTATAGTTTCTTGATTCAACCTACCATTTTTACGGGACCTTGTAATGGTGAACTCGGTTTTCAGGTATGTACACTATAGACTTATTGTTTTATTATAAGATAGGAGTAAGTTGTATTTGCACTCTATGAGTATCGAGAACATTGAGTTTAAACGAATATGTGGAGTATGTATTCGAGTTTGAACACGTTAAATACGAGCTTTGTATCAAAGTTCAAATACACCATTTATATGTGACTTTTTATTATATTTTTATTCAGTCAAAATATAGTTTTTCTATATTACATTAAGAGATATTAATATTTGGTCATGAGCTCATTAAACTAACATTAAGAGGCATTTATATTTGTATTAAATTTTCTGAAGTGTTTCATATGATATTTATGTGATGGTGTTTGTAACTTATTTTTAAGCAGTTATAAACACTTAGTTTGACTAAGTAGAAGACTATATAATTCTAATGCCAAAATATCTTCCGTGTAAATTCTTTTTAGTTATTTAACGAACTCTTACAACTTATATTGTGTTTATATGCTAGTTTTTGCAAAAGACTTATATATTATAACTAGCTTATAATTAACATGTAAAAAAGTTCTTAAAAAAGTGTGATCGCCATATTATGTCTCACTCCAATTAAAGGACTGACACTATCGCTCTCCTCGAATTGTAAAGAATTATAAAGTTGACCAATGAAAAACATAATTACACAACTTTCCCTTTATTGCTATAATTTTTCATGATTTACCCAAAAACAAAACTAACATTGATTTTTCTTTTCTTTTTTTTTGGGGGGTTGGACGGTGAAGATTGATGGAACCATAATGCCACCAGATGGTCCAGAATCATGGCCGTTGAATGTGGGCAGGAGACAATGGCTAGTCTTTTACAGAATCAATGGAGTTTCTTTCAATGGAGGTGGTGCCATTGATGGCAGAGGAGAAAAGTGGTGGGATCTCCCTTGTAAGCCTCACAAAGTAAGTAACTCGTCCCGAATCGAAATTTTAGAAACATTATCTCAATCTATATCGATCCTTAAATAACACGTAAACAATGTTGTGCTTATACATCGTTAATCCGTGGTAGTCAATGTGAAATTGATACTATGGTGCCACATCGACACACTGATAGACATAAATAAGGACTCATGAAGTTAATAAACTTTTTGGAGTCATCATACCAAAATAGTCTATCAAGCCTTAAAAAATGCCGCCCGAAAAAATTTCTCTTTATAAGTTCTTTTCGGGATGGAAACTTTAAAGATAAAAGAAAAATATTTCACACTAGTGGTAAATATTATTTTTCAGACGTGAGGTTAGTTAGTTCAAAACTTGAAAAAAAAAATCATTGTCGTCATTGTAGCGATTCCGAACCATTTTAGTCGGAAACTAAGTATAAAGCTTTTGTTTTTATTAAATTTCATAATTTAACTAATAAAGTTCTCTCTTTTTGGCACCTTTTATTGTAGAAGGGGATTAATGGAACAGATGTTGCTGGCCCTTGTGATAGCCCTGTCGTAAGTATATTGGTTTCATTTATCAAAAAATAAAGTATATTGGTTTCACAATTATTTGTAAAATGCAAAAGTTATTAATTGTAAGTCAATTTAATTGCAGGCATTAAGGTTTTATAGTAGCTCAAATTTGACAATTGAAGGATTGAGAGTGAAGAACAGTCCTCAATTTCATTTCCGATTTGATAATTGTGAAAATATTGAAATAAAATCGCTAAATATTAAATCCCCATCTTCGAGCCCGAACACTGATGGAATTCATGTCGAGAACACTAACAATGTTCGTATTCACAATTCAATCATATCCAATGGTAAATATTCTCATCTTTTCAATACTATTTTTCAACTAATTGCTAGTCGAATACATATTTGGTCCTCTATAATTAGTGCTAAAGTATGTGGTGGAGTTCGGTAAGAAAAACTGTAGGACACTATCGATGAAGCGGGAATTTTATACAGAGAGCCATGTTTTGCACTCTGTTCTCATTAAACAAACGATTGATATTTAACTGACATTTAAATAATTCTTAGTTTAAAAAATAATAAACGGTTAGATGAGAACAGGGTGCCAAAGTCCTACCCTCTACATAATTTTCCGATGAAGCGCTGTATATAGAGATAGGATCAATGTTTACTAAACACCAATTGCTGCCAAAACTCACAGAATTTATAGTCATACTCTTGAATTTGACAATAATGTTTCGATTTACATCTATAACCGTTAAAAGTTCAGAGTGTCAATAAAATGTTTAATTTTGATTTAAGGGGACGATTGTGTGTCGATTGGAGGAGGTTGTCACGATGTTGACATAAAGAATATAACTTGTGGACCGGGCCATGGAATAAGGTACATTCACTTGTCAATTTTTTCAAATTACAATATTAAATTATAATAACTAGAGTTTGGCGGCTTTAATTAGAGGCTTAATTTACCTAATTAATTCCATTGTTATAATTTCAACTCTTTATGTTCAAGACTTGGTTCTTTTAGGTGAAAAGGAACTCTCCATATAAAATGTACCTGTTACGTCACCTAAAAAGCGTACAAGCGGACCAGTTCATTTTATGTGATGATTTCTTTTTCCACATAAAAGGACTAAAGTCTCCATATGAAGCTCTAGTATTTTCTCCTAAGTTTCAATTTTATCATTTTTAGGTAAATAGTCACAGAGTGATATTAGGGCTGAATCGATTCTCAAAATCGTTATGATGTAGTTTTTAAAACAATTATCTGTTAGTTGTTATTGTTGTTGTTGTATAAAATACCATTACATCTTTTTGTTGAAATTTAATCTTACTGCAGCATCGGGAGCCTGGGGAACCACAACTCTCGAGCATGTGTGTCAAACATTACAGTGAACGACGCATTTATCAGGCATTCTGACAACGGTGTAAGGATCAAAACATGGCAAGGAGGGTATGGTTCGGTATCCAAAATAATATTCAACAACATCCACATGGAAAACGTGAGGAACCCGATAATCATCGATCAGTATTACTGCCTAACTAAAAACTGTAGCAACCAAACAAGCGCGGTCAACATATTTGACGTGTCGTACACGAACATCAAAGGAACATACGATGTAAGAAGCCCGGCATTGCACTTGGCTTGCAGTGATTCGGTTCCGTGTTCGAGTCTAAGACTTTCAGAGATCGAGTTGGTTCCGTATTCTCTGGCGAAAATTGTTGCTCTCCCATTTTGTTGGAACGCTTATGGAGTTATGGAGTCACTTGTAGTTCCACCTGTTTCTTGTTTGATGGAAAGCCCTCCAACATTAGTGGAGAAAAATATGGTAGATCAATGTTGATTTTGGTGCCATTTGGGTTTGATTAATATAATGCAAATTGTAAAGTTGCAAGTTGTAATAAATGATATATTTGAGATACGAGTTCAATTCTGTTCATTTTCAGTATTATGGTAGTTTGAAGAATCTGATTAGAGCTATTGTGTAACTAATATATTATTCATCAATGAAGCTTAAATTTTCAAATAATAATAATAATAATAATAATAATAATAATAATAATAATAATAAAATTGCTTCAAAATCAACTTCATGTTTCATTTGTTCTTTGGATATTTTACAAGGTCTTCACCAATGGACAAAACCTCTTTCATACAACTACAACTCCACTAACCATTGCTAAAATTCATTTCTCCTACGCGTCGTTGTTCTCTCATACAAATGCAGGAAACACCGAAATAAGGACAACATATTTTAACCGTGATGGACGAAAGTAAAGGAAAATCCCGAGTTGTCTTGGAATTATGGGACCAAGCAAGGCCTACTAATTGCTTTCATCTTAGGTAGTCCTACCAAAGACAATTGGCCCATGAGAAAAGATTCCCAAAAATAGTGGAACTTAAAAGACTCATGACTTTGACAAAGTGATATTGAGACA
Organism: Euphorbia celastroides; assembly: GCA_948291685.1. Classification (NCBI taxonomy): domain Eukaryota; kingdom Viridiplantae; phylum Streptophyta; class Magnoliopsida; order Malpighiales; family Euphorbiaceae; genus Euphorbia; species Euphorbia celastroides. The sequence continues at coordinate 4,481 of CAOJBJ010554966.1, read as the reverse complement.
CTAGTGGATAAGGTATGGTACTAAAAAATCTCAATTTGCAAAAAAACAATCAACACAATGCCATCCTTATAGGGTTCATGGCTGCCAAAACATAGGGTCATGGCCCTTTCTTTGCTTTGAAGGCATAGAAGATAAGCTAATATACTTTGTTCAACCCGAACATGATAACCCGAATTGCTATGACAAATGAAATATTACTGAACAATATTGATACTTGAACCGAGTTTTCCTGAATAGCGAAAACAATAGTTAGAAAAGTTCTAACTCTATTTGTAGATCCATCCGAGTTAAACCTGGATCCGAGTCTAGCCATCGAGCCATTCAATCGGATCTATAATTCGTGAAAATGGTACAATTCAATCACAAAAAAACTTCCAAAGATAAAGAAACCATATCATATTCACATATTAACACAAGATTTGATATCAAGAACCTTATAGACGAGCCATAGAGACCTTATAAATCATGTAATTCGAAACACAAACACGTCTTTTTCCATTTCATTCTCATACACCCATCTTTTATTCAACATCCCAATACAAGCATATTCTTCGGAAAACACAGTCAAGTCGAACCACAACACAATTCCATTAAACTAATGAAGCAAGTACCTCCAATAATGAAGCAGCAAATTGCATTTGAGTCTCCTCGTCTATAGTAAGGAAAAGTGGCACATGAACAAAGAGCGACTTGGTCCCGTTTTGTTCTGCAAACCGAAGCGAGTGATAATACACATAATTGCACACAAACCGGCCCGCATCATCTGATGTCATCACGTCAAAACCTTTCTTTGCTAAAGCATTCGTTATCTCCTCAACGGGAAGAATTGTCTGTAAGCAAATAAATGAATACAAAATTTGTTTGGTGTCAATTTTAAATAACGCTGATCATTATAAGACTCCTGAGATCTAAATAAATGTACCTCTCGTGCTCTAGTTATTCCACCGTCTGAAGGAATAATTGGCACTTTCTGCACAATAATAATGAATATTTAACTGAACGAAGTGTTCATTTGGTCATTGGACAAAGATGACTTGTAACGCCGAAACAACATACAAAGTTCAAAACTTTAACCTGTGGTTTCCATCCCATCTCATCAGGACACCGAAAAGTTGCTTCATTTACAGCTCGCTGTTCAATGGAAAATCTTGTTGCTCCACTGTTAACTCCAAAATGTACCTAAAAGGGTATCACACAAAGTAAATAACACGAAATTTGTAAAAAGTTGAGAACTTTTTTATAAATATCTAACAAGCAACAAACCCAAATAGTTCGAGCTGAATTTGAGGACTCGGAATTTTCGGTGTTGATTGCAGTTTGCAATGTCTGGTAAAGGGGAATGATTGCTCCTTGACCAGCAGTTTCGAGAACATTACAGCTTCCTAGTACAACTCCTTTTGGAAACCCCTTCTTCTTCATGTACTCTTTGAGATTACTTACAATTGTTTCGGTTGGATTCTCTGAAACTCCATGGAATTTCTTAAACCCGGTCACATGGATTGTCACAGCTGGAGGCCCTTCAGACCCCATTGCTGTTAATGTATTAATGTTCAGAGTTTGCTATAGCATGAAACCCGAACCGAAAATCCAAAAACCTGAAATGAAACTAACCCGAACCGAAAATCCAAAGACCTGAAATGAAACTAAGTTACTTCACCACACAAGAGCAAAAGCAATCGGGTGCTAATCATTTTACATTTCACAAGAGTCATACTCAAATTTAGCAATGAATTGGATTAGGCTGATAACATAGCCTGACATAAGCATAACAGCAAACTTTTCAGCTTGAAAACTCACTTCCAAAGGGCATATGTAGACACAAAATGAGAAGCGCTAGTGTTTAAGAGTTTCCGAAAACATACTACAGACTAACATAAGCATAACAAAAATTCCAATTGGTACATCCACTATAAGTGGATGGGGATGACCAGGGTTCGACTCCTGGCTCCTTCACAAAAAATTCTTCAAAAAAAATAAAAAATAACAAAAATCAAACTTTCAAGCTTGAAAACTCAATTTTGAACTGCCTAAGTAGACACAAATTGAAAATAGTTATACTCAAATGTAGCAAAGAATCGGATTAAACGGATAATATAGCCTAAAATAAGCATCGAAACCAAACTTTTTAAGCTTGAAAACGCAATGTCAGAGGGCCTATGTAGACGTGAAATGAGAAGCGTTAGTGTTTAAGAGTTCCTAAAAAGATACTAAAGACTTACATAAGCATAAAAATCTTACTTTCAAGCTTCACAACTCAATTTTGAACCACCTATGTAGACACAAAATGAAAAACCCGAATCACCAAATGTATAGTTAGTTTTCCAAGACAGAAATCACAAACACTAGCGTTTTCAAACAGGCACAATCAGGTGCTTATCATTTTACATCTAACAATAGTTATAATCAAATTTAGCGAAGAATAAGATTAAGTAGATACCAGAGCCTAACATAAGCATTAAAAAAAATATCAAAGTTTCAAGCTTGAAAACTGAATTACATTAAAGAAAACATCATAGTTACTTCAGCCACAAAAGTGAAGGAAATTGGTCATGATATAATTAAGACCTAAGAACCACAATAATCATGTATTTCCCTGACTGAATTCAATCAGTTACTGATTAACAATGGACAAACACTAAATAAATAGATGATTATTTGAACAAAATTCAACGTTGAGTGCTTGCAAAGAAACCCAAATGATGAAGATGATCAAAACTAACAAGAACAAAACAGCATCAAGAATCACAGAGAAAAAATGCTAAAAATAGTAAAATCAATCAGCCCATTTCCCTGAAAACCATAAAATCCAATTCCGAATTGAAATCACAAAGAGAGAAAGGAGATAGAGAGAATCGAGAGATTGATTAAAGGGAAAAGCAAACAAACAGAAGAAATCAAGCAGAACACAGAAAAATCAAGGCGACAACTTGGTAAAAATTTGTTCGATCAAAGACCCATGCGTTCAATCTGGATTAAAATTGAGAAAAGATATGACATTTGTGCGGTTTTTGAGAAAATCAAAAGGAAAAGTTGAGAATTTAGCAAAATTTTCTCACCTGTAATCTTCAAAGAGGAGGGGAAAAGGAGCAGAGAAAAGAAAATGACTCAACCACAAAGCTTATCTATAGAAAGTGGATTAGCTCTTTTAATGAACTGGTAAAGATTCCAAATCAGAGTACAGAGATAGGGATTGGATATAAATTAATTTAATGCTAATTGACTCTTAATGCAAATTTTGCATCCCCCCCATTAACCTTTAATTAAAAGGCCAGACGCATTTTCTACCATTCTAATTTGTTTCGAATTGCTTCTCACTTCCTCTTGATTTCTTGAAGATACAAAAAAGTTCATCTCGCTTTCTTCAACTTGTAAAAAATATACTGTTTTACTTCATAAATACTGTATGTGAACATCTGATTGATTTGACTTTTAAAAAATGTCATTGACATTTGAAATTTTATGGTTTAGAGATTCATTTTAGACAAGTTTAGAAAGTAAGAGGAACTTTTTTACAAATTTAGAAAGACAAAATAAACTTTTAAAAATTTAGGAGACGAGAAGTAAATTTAGACAAGTTTAAGGATCCAAATATATTAAGCGTACTTAAAATATTAGTTTTAAACTTAAAAAGTTGTTCACATACAATTTGTTTTGTCATTTATATTGATAAATGAAAACAGTTGAAATTGTTTTTTTAAGATTAAAATTTTCTTAATATAAAAAAAAGATTCAAATTTTTTAATTAAAAAATAGCTTCATATCATAGGTTTTAAATTTTGAAAAAGTAAATTGAAACAAAATGAGAAAAATATCTAGAATAACAACAATTATTAGCCTTGGCAAAAACTAATAGATAGCAAAATGCTATTGAAATTACACAAGGGTTGTTTGTTTTTTCTTGGATATACAATTGTGTTTTATTGGTAAGTACATTCAATCACTAGTAATAATAGATCCTAATTAGAGTTTTATAAGATACTTAAAATCATACGAAATTGAAAAATAATTAGTTTAAACAGGTTCAGATCTGACTTTTTAAGTGATGGAAGTTTTATAAACAATTAAATGAATAAAATAAAAGAAGAGACTTTTAGTACATAGAATTATGTTGGGTATATCTGTCTACTATTCAGTAAAATTTTATAAACTTATAAAGAAACTACAAAACAGTTTATTACTTTTATATTCTACAAGTCAAAAGTATTTATAAGTTGAACACTCCCAACTGGTAAAATAATGTTTACTATGTAGAAAATAAAGTTATCACTAATAATATTGTTGATATTATTGTGGATACATTTGATGTTTGATACTATTAGTATTATTTTGATGTTTGAAGAGCTTAATTTCACTCATGATACATCAACTATTACTACTTTCTCAATTTCATACATAAACTTCAGTTTTTCACATTATCATACATAAACTATTATATAACCTTTTATTTTAGTACATATAACCTACAATAATAAGTTTCTCAA
>CAOJBJ010553951.1:0-17062 GCA_948291685.1 Euphorbia celastroides | reverse complement strand
AAAATATATTCGAAGAAGCTACTAATAAGAAGAAGAATTGAAGACTCAGAGTATTGGAGAAAAGTGCACAAGTTGACAATGAACTACTGAGCAGTTGGAATCAATATGGAAAAGTGCTACATAAGACAGAAAGTCCAAAGGCGGTTTGAATCAGACGTCCCAAGAGCTAAAAGAGTTGAAAAGGGTTTGCCGAAGCAGAAAAAGGGTTTCCCGAAGCAAGAAGGGTTTCCAAATCTAAGAAGGGCTTCCCAAAGGGTTCTTCCTAAGAAAAAGGGTTCTCCTAACGAAAAGGGGTTCTCTTAAGGAAAAGGGGTTCTCCTAAGAAAAAGGGATTCTCCCTATGAAAAAGGGTTCTCCTAACAAAAAGGGGTTCTCTTAAGAAAAAGGGGGTTCTCTAAGGAAAGGGGTTCTGCAAAGGGTTCAACGGTCATATTACAACAGACACTTTCCAACGGCCATATTACAACGGTTATATTACAAAGACCATATTACAACTGACACTTTTCTCACACCATAAATAGAAGGCAATGAAGAAACATTCAACTCAGAAGAGACAAAGTTAAATCACATTCTAAGAGAGTTCTTCAAAGATTTGTCTTCTCCAATTATTCAGAGCGTCAGCGAGAAAAGCTACTTCAAGTGTTTAAGTTATAAACACACCATCCGCAAGAATTATAAGGTTTTTGTTGTTGAGCCTATAAAAACAATTGTGAAGGTTCTTATAGCTGAGCCTGCGAAAAGTTATAGGGTTCTGATAGTTGCTCCTGGAAAAAGTTATTGGGTTAGTTCTCAGCCCGCAAAAGAACTGTAAAGGTTTTGGTACTTGAAGCCTGAAAAAGTACTAAGGCTTGTTTTCTGCCTCGAAAGAAAACACAGTGGAACTCTCAAGTCAGGTTGACTTGGGGACTGGAGTAGGTTGCGGCCGAACCAGTATAAATCTCCTGCGTATCAGTCTTTTTACTCTACTCTTTTAATTACTACACTTTACTTTCCACGTTTATTATATTGACTGCAGTATTTATTTTAAGAGATTGATATAATAAACATTAAGTAGTCACTCAAAAAGTTCTGTCACCCAAGCGATACGAGTTTAAGGAAGTTGGGTTTTAAGTGAAACCATCTGTGACTCCTCCAACTACCTGGAAACTTTTTTAAAAAGGTGAAAAAATGTCGAGAAGTACTATTTACCCCCCTCTAGTACTTCATCAACCATTCTGGAACCAACACAATGTTTTAGAAAGTATGTGTGATTAAACATAAAATTCATTGAAGAACTACTATTTTATTAATCTTTAAACTCAAAATAATATCAAGAATCACATGTGAGTGGTAGTTTTGGATAATCTTTCACTTATTTCTCTAGATATTTTCAAATACTTTCAAGAAAATAAGCTGAAAGCAAAGAAATAATGACTCCAAACACAAATTTAACCCATTATTTATTGTTTACATTTTGGTAAGTTGGAGATAAGAAAAATATGAAAAGAAGGTGGACATTTCTATTTAAATTTGAACCATTGGATTAAGATCGAACTATTTAAAATAAAAGGGAGCATTTGATTTCAAATCAGGTACTAGTGCATCTTTGAAAACTAACACATATATATTTGTCTATAGGAAAATTCTACAATGCTTGACAGGTATTGTAAAATATTATAACTCTATCTACAGAATTTTATTACAATAAATTAACCTATGCAAAGAGAGACTTGTAGAATAAAAACTTCTTAATTAATTTACAATAACTTTATTTTCTTGTAATAATATTATTATTAAATATTAATTATACGAAAATTTGTTATTGCAATCTTATCTATAACTGCATTTAATTTTCTTTTCCTAAATAGTATCTAATTGGACGTCCACTCTTTGGGCCATTTTATTTTCATACTTTTTGTTTTTAAGTAATTTTTTTTATTTATTTCCACCAACTACACGTTCTCTCCTTATTATATTTTTAATTGTTTATGATTCTAGGACTAGAAAACACAGTGTTCTCCAACTTACAATAAAAAAAATTCAGGTAATCAATAATTTTTAAATTTACAGTATGTAAACTGAAATATATTCCAGAAAATTATGAGATACTTTTATTTAAAAAAATGACAAAGAAAAAATCATTTCTGAACTCATAAAAACAAGAACTAATCGGTGGGCCAAAATACAATCTAGCAATGTACGAGGTACTTTTAGGCATGCGTAAAATTCGTTTAAGAACTAAAAAATTCAAAAACTTTATTTTTAGTACAAAATGCATTCCAGGAAAATTTTAATCAAGGGGACATAGTGGCTAAAAGAAAAATTTATCCCGAAAAATGTCAAAATTCAATTATTTTAGTCAAAATTATTTCTTTAAATAAATTAAATGTCACGTATTCTTAATGTAAAGTAGTAGAACATTGATTTTTAAAAAAAAAAAAACAATTTAAAGTTAGATTTTAAACTTAAAAATCAATTGTGAGTATGAAAGAAAACTGAAACAATATCATAAGAAAAAATACAATGTTTTTATTTTATTGGTAGGTTTTGAATGAAAAGTCTGCAATTAAAAAAAAATACGATATAAACAACAATTAATTATAGTTTCAGAGAAAAAAATGTAAAATGAGATAAATTGATGATTAGGAAAAGAATACAAATGCGTGGGAGAGTTTTAGGCAGTCTGGCACTTTATACTTTGCCTATCAAGTTTTAAAAATTTAAAATATTTAATTTATTACAAAATAAAAATAATGGATAGAGTTGTGATGCTTTACAATACACCATCAAACACCGTAGAATCATCCTTGTCTATATAGGTTTTGTCAAAATTTGAATGCTATCAAAAACCAAGTTTTATTTGGCATTCAAGTGAGAAACATGAAATGAAGGTTAGAAGAATGTTAAGAAAATAATCAATAAATTGACTCAACAGAGGCCATATAAACGTATTATAAGTATTACAAGATTGATTTTAGGTGACAAAAAATCAAGAAAATTCCAAGTACTGGAAAATTGAATATGGTGAGTAGATAATGTGAGAGTGACAAGGCTTCCACAAATCTTGGCCAAGTTTTTCAATCCATAATGTTGGTTTTATCTGTCGGTTACTTAGCTTTTGAATTCAAATCCTTTTGTTGCTGGAAAATTGATATTTTATGACCAAATATACAAACAAGAAAATAGTAACATTTTTCATTGACTCATTAAAAAATTATTTGGCATATTTCATCGTATGTCCCAGTTGAAAAGCATCAGGGATTCATTAAGGGCTTAGTCTGAAAATAATACAAGGCCTTGTTCTTTATGGTTGAAAGAACAAAGCCAAAATCTATAACATTGCATGATCGAAATGAACTGAAATGAATTACTGTTTGAAAATAGAAACAATTGTTAATATCGTATTTGTGAAAATAGAAACCATATTCATAAAACCACCTCTTAATAACCGAACCTCGATCTATGAAAGTGTAAATATAGCAATATGTCTATAATTCTTCCGAGAAAAATATCACAATAATCACAAAGGCCTATTTTATCAATTTTGAACAGTCCATAAGGGCAAGTGTGGCTGGGAAAACACAGACGGCAACATCTCTGCAAGTTTCAACAGACATTAAAACTTTATTACCGAAAATGATGTAACTGTAAAAAAACTAACCAAACCGAACTTTGGATATATATTCTATAAATGTTCAGAAAACCATTTTATGCAAAATATATGGATGTTTTGGTGAATGCACTTATGCAACTTTGCTACAAAGTTGTTTGTTGACTTAAATCGTCTTTCTTTCAACTATAATGGTAAGCTGTATAGTTGTATATATTGATCATATTGTCTAAAATGAGTATCATACACGTTTTTCATAGCAATTTATAGTTGTATATATTGATCATATTGTAACTTATAAAATTCGGTTAAAGAACTTGCCTAGTTTTATTCGAAGCTCTTCATCGTGCTCTTATTGCCATTTTCTTTAGGCTTTGCCAGTGCATCCCATCATCTTCTGAATGTACACACTTTTGAATGTACAACTTTCGAACCGAAGATTTTGAAGAGAATGAAGGTGTTGTAGCAACTCTTTCTCAAGAGAATAAGATATTGCAACCGAGAGAGAGTAGAGAAAGGTGTAGAGGTGGATTCTGATGCTGAGTTTCTTTGCATTTTCATCACCGATTTCATCCCAGCTCCGTTCAATTCTAATATTTTAATCTCTGGAAAAAGAGGCAAGTAATTCAGCTTTTGACATCGACTTATCACCAAGTGAGAAAGATGAGGAAAGAAGGGAAGCTCTTCTGTTGATAGTGGCGGCCGTCTCTCAAATCCCTTTAGTTTAGAACAACTAAAGAGAGTAAGATTGGTTAAAGAAGGAAAGAACAATGAAGATTCTCCTCCATTTTCGACTTCTATACGATCCAATGCGGGTAAACCATTGATGATCAATCTATTTAGAAGAGGGAGTGGCGGGAGCCATTGTATATTTCTGCAATCTTTAAAACTAACAGACGCCAAATTAGTGACAGATGCTAGCCAGCTTGGAGGCTTCTCTCCTCTGTAAAACTCAGATGTTGTGTAATGAATGTAATTCATCAAGAACACCACTATTCTTACAGATTGACTTATGTTTAGCAATTACAAATTCAGCTAACTTCTCCAACCCTGTTAGTTTCCCAATACCCAGAGGCATATTATAACATGAGAAATTGTGTATATATGTAAGATTGATCAACTTTGTGATGTTGCATGGTAATTCTACAAGCTCCTTATACAATATCTCAAGTTTAACACTTGAGGAGGGGAAGAGTGAGTTTGGTGCCTTCCCTTAGGTAGGAATCCGAGCGCTCGTCTAAATGAAACTTAGTCTTTTCAGCAGCAATTTCATCCTAAGGGCCTTAACCTTATGACCCATTTTGAGACCAAAAGAAAACTGATTTTGAAGATAGTGGGCCATGCTTATAAGCTACTCAATCCCCTCCAATCTTTCCATGTGGGATATTTGTTTGCCCAACAGATTTGAGCTCGAAAAGAAAAGCCAAACCTTTTTCGAGACTTCAAAGCCACCCATAAGTTGTCGATGCAAGGCCTCGTTAGAAAACTCATCTAAGCAAGTCATCAGAATCATACAAGGCTTCACTCAGCAACCCGAGCCAGTGTTTGATCTGAGTACTATGAAGGGACTGCTCCTCAGCATGAAGAAGCACAGATTCAATGGTGCCAACGGTTCGCCTGAGTTTGTCAAGCTAGTCGTTACGACCCCAACACACCCCGCTAAGTGATATTGGCCGTTTGAATATATTAATAATCTATTCAAATGTTTATGTGTGAACAATCTAAGTAGTGTGAAAAAGAAAAAAAAAATTGACTTATGACATAAATAAAAACATGAAGGACACGAATTTTACTTTCAGATGTAGGTTTGGTTGACTCGAGACTCATAAAACTCAAAAACATGACAAATAGAACATGGATTTTTAGCTACTTGTAACTAAGAATAAAAAATTATCAACACTATTGAATGAGTTGTTTCATACTTTCATCGTTTAATTCAATAATATGATTGAGAAACTAACGCATACTTTACTACAATCAAGCAGTGTGTTACCTGATGATGTTTTCCTCTATGTAATCCGCACCGTTTAAGATAGAAGCTCAATTAATAACGTTTGCAGTTCCCAAAAAGATATTCCATTTTGATTTCATAACCCAATCCACAGTTCTGTGTCACTGTCACAATAGCCGTCAACGCTAATGCAACCGGAAATTAACTGTCCAATTTTTCCAACCAAACCCAATTAATTGAATTCCCATATTCAGTTTATCCTTCGTTTCCCCCAATTTGAGGAAAACGAAAGAATGGGTTTTGATTTGGAATCACTTTCAGAGGCAACATCAGGGGCCATTGCATCACTAGTTAGCACAACAATTCTATACCCTCTGGATACCTGCAAAACCAAGTACCAAGCTGAACTCAGAGCAAAGCATCAACGGAAGTACAGGTAATCTGACCCATTTCCCCTCTTTGGTGATCAAAGGCGCAATTTTTAATGTCAAATGATGCTTTTTGTATGGGTTGTAGTCTTAAGTTTAATATTTTAGCTTTAGGGGTAGCTAAGATTTGGGGAAATAATGAATTTCACATCTTTGTTGATTAAAGTGGCATTTTTAATGTCAATTGATGCTTTTTGTTTGGGTTGTAGTCTTTAGTATCATGATTTAGCTTTAGGGTTAGATGAGCTTTGGGGAAAAATCAACAGAAGTATAGGTAATCAAGCCCATTTCCCCTCTTTGGTGATTAAGGGCACCGTTTTTTATGTCCATTGATGCTTTTTGTATGGGTTGTAGTCCTAATTTTCATGATTTAGTTTTAGGATTAGCTTAATTTGGGGAAAAATCAACAGAAGTATTGGTAATCAAATCCAGTTCCCCTCTTTGGTGAATAAAGGCGCCGTTTTTAATGTCAATTGATGCTTTTTGAATGTGTTGTAGTCTTCGATTTCCTGATTTAGCTTTAGGGTTAGCTGAGATTTGGGGAAAACCAACGGCTCTGATTGTGTGCAGGAAGGTTTCTGATGTATTTTGGGAGGCAATTTCCAAAGGTCGTTTTCTTTCGTTGTATCAAGGCCTCGGATCGAAGAACTTGCAGTCTTTTACTTCGTCGTTCATATACTTTTACAGCTACAGCTTCTTTAAGAGGATTTATTTGAGGAAAACCGGGAATAAAAGAATGGGAACACAAGCAACTTTGATAATTTATGCTGCTGCTGGAGCATTTACTGTTGTAATTACTCAGGTTGGAGTTGTTTATCACTGGTTTATCGAAAATTATGAAAAAAAATCACAATTTTCTATTTCAAATTGGTTAATCACATTGGTTTTCAGCCTTTGGACACGGCTTCTGCAAGGATGCAAACAAGTGCTTTCGGGAAATCGAAAGGGCTTTTGCAATCTCTGAAAGAGAGCACTTTGAAAGAATTGTTTGATTGTCTCGGGATTTCTCTTCTTCTCACGGTGAATCCTTCTATTCAGGTAATTCCATTTTATGAATCTCTTAAATTAATTATTGAATTGGCTCTGGTTTCTTGAATTGATTTCTGTGTTTTGTTCAGTATACAGCGTTTGATCAGTTGAAACATAGACTGTTGAAGAAACAACTAAACAAAAGACCTGAAAAAGATTCATCGCCACAAGAGCTTTCTGCGTTTACTGCTTTTGTTCTCGGTGCAGTTTCAAAGTGCATTGCAACGTGTCTAACATATCCAGCCATCAGGCAGGTTTTTGTCCTTATTATGCTCTAAAATTATGTCCCGGTTCAGGATTGTTGTCTCATTGCTCTCATAAACTTTTCCTAAAACAACAAATTTCACCTTTAGATAACATATTTTGATCCTTCATACTGATAAAGGCCCTGTTCTTTCTAAACTTATTTTTCATTCAGTTCAATGGAGTCAAGTTTCAGTTTCATTAAGTTTCAATAAATTTTAAATAATTTCGATTAGTTTCATATAAATTTTAGTTTTATTACTTTCCAATTTAGTTATTCAATTCAATTTAGTTTTGCTATCCTCCATCCTGTTAACAGTAGTTTGAGAAAGCAATCCCGAATAGGCCGGAAGTTGACTGACCATTGCTAGCATTATTTGTCAACCCTGTTGACTTTTCTGGGATGTGAATTTTTGGCAGATGTAAAGTGATGCTTCTTCAACCTGCGGATGACGAGGATGAAGAAGATGAAAAACCGAAGACGATTTCTGGAGCAATTCACGCCATTTGGAAAAAGGAAGGTTGGTTCGGTTTCTTCAAAGGACTGCAAGCCCAGAACTTAAAGACAGTTCTAAGCTCGGCTTTGCTTATGATGGTCAAAGAGAAGATTGCAAAGACAACTTGGATTGTACTCTTGGCCCTTAGACGGTATTTGTTCGTCACCAGAGCCACATTAAAAACCGTCTGATTATAAGTCTGAATCAAATACATCGTGATGAAGTTCTGCAGATACAAGATGGCCTGAAAAATCCAGGTGAACAATTTGTAGCAAAAGGGATTCTTTCAAATTCTTATTTCTATAGATGAAATTAATAATGCTTGATAGTATACTTATGTACTGAATCTTAAAGTAAGATAAATTGATTCTTCCACTGCAAGAAAATTTCTGCATTTTGAACTGAAATATTTGAAACATGATTATATATTATATATGAATGAACCAATGTTGGAAATCGAGTGGTCGAGATATTTTATCCAACAAATAAATATAATCCAGTTTTCCAGTTTCAACACATGTAAATTCCGAGATGATAGACTAACAACTTCAAAAGTAACTAATGAATATGCAATAAGCCAAGCAGACAATCATTTTCTTTTGTGTAGTTCGTCTCAGTAACAGCAACATTATGCGAAAGGCAAAATTTACCTATAAGTCTATAACCAAGTCAATAGTATCAATCTCTCTTTGCAACTAACTACAATATACGAATAAACGGTGCTCTCTAAATCTTAACATTTTGGAAAAACCAGTTCGAACCGAATAAAAACTCCAGCTCAGAACACAACAACAAACAACAGCCCCATCAATAGAAACACAAAGTTGGAGACAATACCGAGTTCAGTAGTCCTGTTAGCTGCACTATGTGTTGCAAAACTGCCCTCGGGTGAGCTACTAGTGAGAACAACAACAATCCAGTTACCCTCAGAGCCGATCCCAGCCCCTGTATACTTGGACTCATTCAGAAAACCCGAGTACTGGGTCCCAGTGAAGTTACCGAGCACAAGGGTTTGGTCCAAGTTGGGAACACAAGCCGGCATTATGGTTCCATCTCGTGTGGTGGTTACATTCAGATGGCATTCAGACAAAAGGCTTTCATAGTTGCTGATTGGCTGTTGGGTGCCCGGGACAGTGAAAGAGCCTGTGGTGTTTGTGCAGGGCCGGCTCTTGAACTGCTCTGCTAGCTCTTCAGCAAAGCACTCGGCGTTGCTGTTCTTTGAAAGGGCAGTTAAGTTCAGTGATTTTCTGTAGCTGTTGATGCCTGCTAAAAGAGTGTCTTCCTCTGCAGGAGAATCATATGGAAAGAAAGAAATACGTTAGACTAATCGGGTCCTGGTAAATTTCAGCAGCTGGAACTACAGAAAATATCTTCAATTGAAGTGGAAATAGCAGATTTCAGCCCTAATTAAATGCAGATTGTGAAGTTGCAGCAAAGACTAAATTCAACAAGAGACCAAGTCGATTTGGGAAAATTAAGTTTTCCTAGTCAATTTGGTTGTGTTTTGGGAGTAACATTATCAGAGGAATTCAACACAACACAACAAAACATTACCCTCAATTCAATTTAATTCATTACATTTGGTTCTGGTAAATTTCAGCAGCTGAAACTACAGACAGATTTGGAGAAAATATCCTTAATTAAACGCAGATTTTGAAGTTACAGCAATCGCTAAATTCAACGAGGGAGGAAGTCAACTTGGGGAAATTGGCTTTCCTAGTCGATTTTGTTGTGTTTGGAACCAATAGTTTGAGGAATTCAATTATTCATCACATTTTTAGTTCAAAATTCACAAATCTTGAACATACAATGAACTAAACCAAATTGAATTCCTTCAAAGAAATAGGATTCTAGCGCAAGATAGATCCAAGTAGGTCAAATCAAGAATTGGACACCTAAAACACATCCATAGATCTCGATTCTACATCTGAATTCAAAGCATTAGAATGACTACGGATCCACAAATCAAACAGTTGCAGCAATCGGATGTCATCAATGCCGAGATTTGAAGATACAGGCCCGAAGAAAACAGAATAAAAACACCAAAAAATGAATATGTAAAAAGAACATGATTACCGTCAGGATCAGATTGAACAGTGATGATAAAGATGGAGCAGATGAAGACGAAGGAATGAAGCTGCCATTGTTGAATCGAACTGGAAGAATTTGGCGCTGAATAGAGAAGTGTATTTAAAGCGGGAATTGAAAAATGAGTAGAAAAAGTAGGATCGATGTTTCTTTCTTCTTTTACTGGTAGTGGCAGTTGGCTGTTATATTTCTATTTGAGGTTTATTTGATAATTCATATAGTTTGATTTTTTTTTATACTGAAGAAAAAAATGTGGTTACAATTAGTACACAAGAGGACTAAGAAACCAATAACTTCGATCAAGAAACCAAAAAAGGTCTTATTTAGCCAAGTCTTTTATCAGCTAAATAACCCTTGTTACAATTAGTACACAAGAAGACTAAGAAACCAAAATTTTATTTTAATGTGGTTAATAGCAGTTGACAAGCCCTTAAAATAATATGTTGAAAAGACAAATGACTACTAAAATTTTCAGATCATCACATACATTTTTAAAAAGTGTGTGTGCCATTGTCACAGAAGCGATTGCATCATCACCTAAATTCTTTGTAAAAAATTTCTTGTATAAGGAATAGTTTGACTTGATTTATTATTATGGTTTGTTGTTATTTGAATGAACTACTAACAAAGATTAAACGAAATGATAAACAATTTGATATCATTTAAATAAAATTTTAAAATCAAGTTTTGTAAACATAAAATTTCACTTATAAATTAATCTACTATAATTAGGCGCGCGCTCTAAGTTGAATTTGTACGTGGCCAAAGTAAAACTCAGACGAATCAACCGAGTAACCATAGTAAAAATTATGTTTGTTTGAATAGAAATTGGATAATATAAATTATAAAGAGTATAAATTTTAGTAATAACCATAATTTTGCTTGTAGGAAATAATTGTGACAAATAAGGGGAGGACCCCAAAGTCCTGCACATTTTGTATGACGAAGAATTAGCCCTGATAGGGTTTAAGCCAAAATCCGACTGATCGGAGCCGGCTGAGCTCCTCCTCCTCACTCTCTGAGCTCTCAATGACGCCGACGCATCCAAATCCACGGTCAAGATTCTTCATCTGAAGTAAGTTTCTTTAAACTTCCCAAATTTAGGATCTTCAATCGCTCCTTTTTGTGTTTTTATTTGTTTTCTGGGTGGTATTGTTCTTTAAAATTGTCTTTCATTCTAATTGTGCCGAGTGCTTGTCTGATTGCGGTTTTAGCTTCTGAAGCTGGGGAATTTGTCTTGCATTTCTATGAATCAACGCAATAAAGTGTTCTTTCTTATATCATTAAAGAAACTAGCATTATAGGAGAAAAGCCATTTCGATGTATAGCTGAGTTTTTTTGTTGTGAGCATTAGCAGAACCCTAACTTGTCCTGAATTGCCTCTCTCCCCCTTCAACTTATAAAAAATGCACCATTTTGCCCCCTAGACACCATGTGTCGAATTCTAATTGGTTTGACTTTTCAAAAATGTCATCTAATCAGAAGTTGACGTGTGGAATTTTAAGATTTAAAGGTTCTTTTTAGAAAAGTTTAGGGGGGCGGGAGGTTATTTGGGGAAGTTTAGGGGGCGAGAAGCTAATTTGGACAAGTTCAGGGGGTCCAGATGTATCTGGCCCTGAACAATATACTAGCCATAAAATGCTAGCACTGACTGCCTTTGTGCTAACTTGGAAGATCTGTTAATATACCGAATTTTAACTTGAACAAAATCTTCGTTATACTTGAAATCTGGGTTAAGATTGTTAACTAATTTCCAATAATTACCAATGCTAAATTATGTGCTAGGTGGAGTAGGTTGTTGTTGTTGTTGAGTCCTTCAAACAAAATATCTTATGTCCTATTTGTATTGAGCAACTAATGATAGAGTATCAATCATCTAATCTGTTATCCTAATGCATACACAGTAGATGCAACCTTATAACATTATTCTTGCGAGCATGTTCTAATTTTTATTTCGCTTTTGATTATTTTTGTCATTAGATCATATTCGATGCTTTAAATGCAACATGGTACATCTGATGGATTTTGGGTGAATATTTCTTTGTGGCTTTAGGTTATCTTTTAGTTGATTGGGTTTTCCGGTTATGTTTTTCTGCAGTTGCTGACCATCTTTTGAACACTTGAAGAGAGAAGTATATTCCAGCTTGCAAATATCAATATCCATACCCAAGGTAGCTCAATCCCTTCTCTTTCGTCAATTTGCTTTACTTTCCTGTGGAATCTCTCTGACTTCGAAAATGACTTCATATTCAAAATGAACTCTTATTGTACTGTTCTAAAAGGAAAGAAGGTGCAATACTATCCCAATATGACCCTTACATCGATTTGGGAATAGCTTAATTCTTTGTTTACTTGCTTGATCATTTAATTACTTTTCACCTCATCAATTCACATATTCGTTATAGCAAGGATCAAATCTCTTTTTTTCCTTGCAGTTTATTGCGGGTTGTGCTTTCAGTAACAAAATGAAGTACCGGTATGCGATGGTGTGTTCTTCCAATCAAAATCGAAGCATGGAGGCTCACTCTCTGCTCAAAAGACATGGCTTTGATGTTTGTTCTTATGGAACAGGGCAACATGTTAGGCTCCCTGGACCCTCTCTCAGAGAACCCAATGTTTATGATTTTGGAACTCCTTACAAGCAAATGTTCGATAATCTTCGACGAAAAGACCCTGACCTGTATTCTCCTCCTTTTTTGCTCTTCACTTCCTTTCTTGGTTGCTAAATTTTTTGGAACAAGTTAATGTCGAAATTAAGAATCTTAGTTTGTTGTTGTCGTTGTGCCTTTTTGTGAAATTAGTCGCATCTGTTCTTTTTTATTTTCAGTTTGGTTTTTGACATCATTTTTTTTGTGGAACAATGAGCAGCATATGATCACAAAAACTGATTAATATGGTAAAGAATGAGATTTTGTAAATTCGGTTCCTTTACAGCCTTTGAATTCTTGAGATCTAGATCTTATGCTTTTTAAGTTTAGCTGAACTGGAAAATTCAGGTAGTGATTATATACATAACTTATTCCAAAACTTGCAGTTACAAGCGAAATGGGATATTGCCTATGCTGAAAAGGAATCTATCTGTGAAATTGGCACCTCAACGTTGGCAAGAGAATGCTGCTGATGGTTCGTTTGATGTGGTATTTACATTTGAAGAGAAGGTTTTCGATATGGTTGTTGAGGGTAATACACCTCTTTTTCATTTCATTGCTTATTTTCGGTTGCTCGTTAATGATTCTAGTATGCTGTGCACAAAATAAGTGATTTTATCAGTTTCTCAAAGTTCTATTCAATGACTAGTAAGCCATTGCACGGGATGGACTTTGCTTCTGACATTTTAGCTTAAGATGGTCTGGTCATAAATTGTTGTTGGAAATAGGAAAATACCGAAAATTCTCTCCTTTTGTGAGGGTTATTTTGTACTTTTGAGACGATTCATTTCCAAGTTTAAAAATGAACGAAAATTATTGACATTTATATGTATGGTTGATGATTTTTGTGAATTTTCAGATCTACATACCCGGGATCATGTTCATATGAAATGTGTGTTGGTGATCAACTTGGAAGTGAAAGATAACCACGAGGAGGCGGCCATTGGAGCTCGACTTACTTTGGATTTGTGCCAAGAGGTACATTCATTTTCTCCATTTAATACGAGTTGTTAAAATGCTCGATATATGCTGCAATTTTGAGCGTTCGATTGTTTGTTTGGCATGTAGATTGAAGCAACTGAATCATGGGAGGATTCAATCGATGAGATCATAGTTGCATTCGAGTCGAAGCATAGGAGAAAGCTTTGGTACACTATCTCATATTATTAACACTCGGGCAATGTTTTGTAAAGTTGTAATCAATTACGATGTCTTGATTTCTGCTAAGGTTTGTACCTTTCGTATACTGACAATTTTTTAAAATTTGGTTCGGTTCCGTTTATGATAAGTTGATTAACTGCTTTCAGTCAATTGTTTGAGCAATTTCCATGATATAGCAGGTAACTCATTTTATCGGGTAAAACAGTAAACTGAATATGTTCGGTCCAGTGGGTATCGTAGTTCATTCTTTTTTAAATTTTGTTCAATATTGTTTTCATTGACACTATACTTTTATCGACTTTGATTCCATTTATCAGAATGCAAACAGTTCCAAATAAAATCAGACTCTAATTCCTAATTAAACCAAACAGAAAAACGAACAAAAATTCATATTATTCAAACTATACCCAGCTCTCAAGAGGAATACATAACGGAATATATACACGGAAATTTCAAGTTATTTGTAAGTAAACATGTTTTAAAACAAGTAATCAACTACAAGCTTTTATTACCGGTATCAACTGATACTCAACAGAAGTGATACACAAAACGAAACCGAAAGCAGATTAGATCTGTCCCAAAATAAACTCTCCACCGGAAACCTTGAAGTCGGATGGAGCTTCCTCTACATTAAGAACCTTCACTTTTCCATCTTCCACATATGCCGACCACCTTCAAAACACCGAAAAATCAGTACTCTTTCCTTTTGGAATCTTATCAATTGGTACGAAAAATCAGCACTCTTTGTTTTAGGAATCCAATTGATTGGTTCGAGAGCCAAACCGGGAGATGCATAGTTCATTAAGCATGATGAATATGGTGAAAATGGTTAAGTATAAGCACAACTAAGAGGAGATTAGAGATAAGATTGTACCTTTCAGATCGAGGGCCGAGCAAAGCAACCGATAGGTCTTTGTCCAGCTCCAAGCTTTTGTGGAAGCTCCCATCAAAATCACCGTAAAACGCAATCTATTGGAAGAACAGAAAATCATAAATACTGAAGTTAAGAAGTGGAGATCAGTAGCTTTTCGCTAAAATGGAATAACACTCCCCATCATTTGACTTTGAGTAACAGTATTATACATATGTATACATTCCCAAGATTGTCTAGTTGGTTTATTTTATTTCCACTGGACTAGAAAGAACCACAATATTTCAAGCTAGAGAGGCATAAACAGAGAATTACAGCAAAGTCTTCAACTAGTAGCTCCACACGATATTTTCCAATTCTTTGTAGCCAATAGGGAAAAGTTATAGATAGCTGTTGGTTCGTTAAAAAACACAAATGACAAGTTTTACAAGAAAACAGGTGCATCCAAGAGAAACTTCCATGGTTGAGAGAATGAAACAAGAGCAGGAATAGAGAACAGGTCAGCAGATTTCTGCTTCGAGCGATGAACTGCAACAATACCATGCTAACACAGTTGTACTCATTAAATGCAACTGATATACAGCTATGTTTTTATGAATCTGACGATCAATCATTGGTTAACTTTATTCTCAGAAAAGTTTGTTATTTCCTCATCAAATTTCTCCTTTTGCTCTCTTAAAATGTGAGTCAGGCTATAGGTTTTCTTCAATAGTGGTTCAACCATTGTTTCTTAGCAATGCCTCTTCACAAACACGTATATCAGCAAATCAACCTCTAGTTAAAGTAATATGCAATTATGCATATGCTATGTTATTGAGTTTATTTGCATATCAATTAAAGCTTCACTTCAAAACAGGCAATATCAAAAAATTGGTACCTATTGTACCTACTACTTGGTTTTTACTGATTATGAGAGAAAAAGAAAAAGTTCATAAAGAAATTAAGAGAATAACTTACAGCATCTTTAGCTTGAAGTTTCTCTGCCCAGGCGTTCATAACATAAGGATCATTAACAGCCACGCAAATCACTGAATCAACACCTTTTGCCTTGAATTTATCAATGTTGTTCTTGTAACTAGGCACATGCTGCTGCGAGCAAACCCCTGTATATGCACCCTATACGTTGCAAATGCCGAATCCACCACATAAATTTTCAGCAATTTCCTCAAGAAACAGTAAATGAACCATATCACATATTACTAACAATACTGAAAGTTTCTGCTCCAATGATTTGACGGTCATCTTCTTCATATAAAGTAACAAAACAATTACAACACTAAGGCTCTATTCTTTTGAACTAAATGGCTAACGGCAGAACTGAACTCAACTAAACTGAAACTAAAACTTATTTGAAACTTGTTGACTGAAACTTATTTGATACTTATTGAAACTTGATGAAACTGAAACTTATCCGAAACTAATCGAAATAGTTATTGAAATTTAATGACACTTAATGTCGAACTGTTGTCTAATGAAGCAGAAATTTAAATTGAACGAAATGAAAAATAAGTTGAAAAAAACATAGCCTTAATCACATGACATCATCATAATAACAATTACTAATTCAAAATTAAACAAGATAAGGAAAAATCACTCACAGGGAGGCCGAAAATGACCACTTTCTTCCCCTGAAAACACCAAAATCGAAGAAATATCAGCACAAATACAATTAAAACACAAATCAAGTAAAATCAAGCATCATTCTACACTTGTGGATAACCAAAAGACCTTGAAAATCTCTTTAAGAGGAGTAGTGGAGAATTTAGAGGAGACGCCCTCATCCCAGCTGCGGGCTTTCTGGAGGGAAACATTCGATGCGGCCGAGACTATATCGTGGCCGACGGCGAGCTTCGCAAAAGACCTCGATGAATCGCCGGACCGGAGTGCGTGGGCCACCGAGGCGGCAGATCGCCGGAGAATCGCAGCGGCCATTTGCTTAAATCTGTTGTTTATTGAAGCAGCTAGAATAGCTTTTGTCGACTGGTTCTTATTGGGCTTCGTTTAATGGGCCTGCTTTTAGATTCCGGCCCTTCTGTTTTCTATTTTGACTTCGTTTTTAAGAGAATTTGAACTTAATTTTTAGTAGCATGTTTTTACTTGTACGTATCATTGTATGAAATCGAGATAGATATAAGTATTTTTGTTGTTTTTTTTTCTAAAATGTAGCCCTTGTTTTTCTTATTCATTATAGAAAGTGTAATAAAGAATTTAATTTAACAGCGATACTATACTACTACTTTGTAGATATTTGGATTTGTTCACTTTTAAAGCTATATTTGTCAGTGGCAACGACGTTGAGCCCAATGATGTTTACGAGTATCAAGGGTCTGATGGAGAGAAGTTGGGAGGTGCAGGCGGATTGTATGGCTGCTTATGGGTTTGGGATGCACTCATTTTGAGTGTAGGCAGCGTTGGTCTCTTATTTCTTTTCTATAAATAAAAAGAAGCTATATTTGTCTCTACTTTAATGTATTGATTATATTCTTCAGTTAAAAGCTGCCGCTATTACTACTAATAAAACAAAAAGCTCCCAACTATAACATTTTCACGGATAAGA